>VDFB02324033.1:0-34256 GCA_007258455.2 Sequoia sempervirens | reverse complement strand
CCTAAGAATGTTGCAAAGGTGATATAAAAGTATAATAATTTTTTTTTTTAAGTATTAATATTATGTTAATTAGTTGCACACATTCTTAGGTTAATCGACGTTACACTACTTTGAGTTTTCCTTAAGTGACTTAAGTACTTTGCATTGCACTTAATAATTCATAACATAAAGATAACATTGCATAATAACTTAAAATTCCATTCAAGATATAATGAAGTACAAATACATTTTTCCATACATTGCATTGATAAGATGTTACAATACTCATCCATCTGATGAGGTAGTTCAAATAACAATACATTTACAATTACATTGATCACCTCTTATAAAATTGAGGGATGTTTTCAAATACATGTTCACAATATACAATGATGAAAATATAAACAAAGTCCATGTGTGAGCTCTCCATCCATGAAGCGCTCAATGCAACAATCGAACTGGGGACCCAACGGAGTAAGGTGCACGTTCCACCCAACCATGTGGTACCCGTAGGTCCACCCCCCGTGCTAGGAGATAGTAATAAGGCTACCTAGACCAAATCTACTAACCCTAGACACTAGTACATACACGCTATTGGTTACATTGCTTCCAGATTTGACATTTGATTTGAAACACAACCTCAGGTTTAACTGTTATTCTAGGTGGAGTGTCATCACAACTATGCAATGGTTACCCTGGTGTTTCTTCCTAGGTCCCGGCCCCCAATCCTTGGGTTACCCTGGTAACCTCTTACGAAACCCGGCCCCTATTGCATGCATTTGCGGAATCGAATGCCTCTTAAGGAAACGAGACATCGATTTGCCATTCCAGGCCTTCTCGACTTATACTCATGACTGTAGAAGCTTATGAGTCATAAGCGAGGCATAAGCATCTTATTACATGTTTTATATCTATCTACTGTGTTCTTTAGTTTTCACTGACTTACTTAACTAATTGTAAGTTACCCTGACACCACTTTGTGTGTCGGCCCTTACGACTAGCCACTCCCCTAAACATAACAAGGTTTCTAGGTTTTCATGACTAGGGTTTACCATATGCACAATAATAAACAAGTCATAACAGTATCAAACACCACTTTTAATTCTTGCACAAACCCAAGTCAATAAGAAATATTTTGAAAACAATAATACCCTTTTAACCCAGTTGATCTGGAAGACTTGATTTGTTTTAGAGACTTTTCCCAAACTTGCCCAATCACAGAAGGTAATGAAATAATTTAAAGCAAATGGGAATACATATCTATTATTTGGATATTTTAAATCCTTATGTAAGAGTTTGAATGAAGCATATTTGTAAATCACTTAAATAAAAGATTAATTTGAGAACAATAAATGTAACTGTTTCTTTCATATCACTCTTCTAATTTCCTCAAATTTTACATGTAATCATATAAGATACTTTCACAATTCCAATATTTTATGAATATAAACATCTAAACATCTAGACATTTAATTAAATATTTTTTTAAACTTCACAAATATTTATATATAAACATTTAAACAAATGTAAATATATATAAATATTATTATAAAAATAATATATTCATAAATACATATTTATTCTTCTAATAATTCCACATAATTAAAATGATTTTTCTTATACAATATTATAATTATAATTATAATTATATATATATATATATATAATTACATAATAAATGATTATAAATCACAAACTTGCTATAATATAATAAAATAAATTTCATTAGCGGTATGAAATAATCATTCATCACCGTGGATTATTCATACTTGATAGAATTTTAGGTCTTTTTTAAACAAGATTTAAATAAAGGTATGTTGAGGATGATTCCCCGCGTGTGGCCTTTAGAGGTGCCCGGCTGACCCTCACCCGAGGCAGCCCAGCGACCACGGTGGAACTATTTGTCTTGACCATGAGTAGGCTCCCATAACAGGGTAAGGGGAGGGTTTCGACCCTCCCCAAACCCTATTTAATTTTTTTTTTTAACAAATAAAAATCTTAAATACAATACTTAACACGGATTTTTAATCCGTTATTTTTACACGAATTTTTGATGAAATTCCGCCGGCAGAATTTATTCCGTATGGCGGATTTTCAATATAAATAATTTCCATAAATTTCTTCAACAATATATATATTTTTTTAAACAAATAAAATATTAAAAATATAAATACACAGAAAATTCACTGTATCAATTCACAGGAAAAGAAGGGAATATTATTTTCTTTTCTTTTTTCTTTCTGAATAAATTTGGTTGCCAGAATAATTTATACCAAATAATAACAGTAGTTTCCAGTAAAATAAATATATTTTTTGTTAACAAGATTCTTAAAAAAAAAAGACTTCTTTTCTCAAACAACCAAGAATAGATATTTTGCTGTATAATCTGAACATACAACAATTTCTTTTAAATTTTCTTTCATGATTTCCCCTAATCTTGATTCTTGAAATTTGAATAATTAACAGAAGGTTTTACAAAGGAATAAAATGAAAAACAAGAAGAATACCTAATGTCCAGTGTTTGAAGATCAATCTGTAGAAGTGTAACCTCTGCCTGTAGATAGTAAATCCCAAAAGCTTCTCCAAGAAATCCCGAGATCCACAAAATATCCAACCAAACAAACCTCCCAAGCAAGATAACTTCCACAAAGAAATAATAACCCCAGAGAGATAACCAATCTTAAGAATAGAAATTTTTTTTATAGTAAAGTAGTTTTTTGTCTGTGCCCAGAAAATTTCCCCGAGGCAGTAGAATAACCCCATGCAATTCCCGAGATCCTCAATAACCTCCGTAAGAAAATCCCATAATCTTTTTGCAATTATGGCACTCATAGACATGTCGAGAGGTTGTTGAGAAAATATCTTCTCCACCTCTCGGCAGTTTTTTTTTTGCCATTAAAATTTTGCATGTAATTAATTAATTTATTTAATTTTAAAATTTGAAAACCAATTTTCTTTCAAATTACATGCAATTTATTTAATTAATTTTTTTTTTTCTTATATTCTAATTTAACTTATTTAAATATAATATAATTTATGCACTTACTAATTTAATCTAACTAATTAATTTATTTAATTAAATAGTTAAATCATTTTAAAGATCAACTATTTAACTAATTAAACTAACTAATGTATTAAATTATTAAATAAATAAATTTCAATCATATTTAAATATTAATTAATAACAATAAATAAAACACAATGATTAACATTAAAACATAAGCAAATTTACCTTTTCAAAACAATTTAACCAACAGAACACATTACAAAACAACCTATGACCCAAACTAAAAACTGACAACGTACTAATACTAAGGTTAGAGATTGAACTAGGATAAACCTAACTACTATCTCCCATTCAACAATTCCGTTGAGTCTTGACACGCTCAGACCTGATTACACAGGTGAAGTCGGTGTCATGTACCTGCAAATCCTGCAACCAAGCAAACAATGTACATACATGTATATATATATATAAAGCATAAAACAGGCACACCGTGCAGAGAAATCACAGATATCGCAGGGCACTCGCAAGCGAGTGATGCGATTTTGTTCTCCACACCAATACACTCACAGAGAACTGACTCAATAAATATTGTTAGTCCATCATAAACATGTGCATAACCATAAACAACTGAGAAAATCTACACTAAATCATGTGTCGTAATGCGAGAGCAATAAACATCACACAAAGTATCGACATGTCCACACAATAATCCATCATGGCTCAAAATCCAGCGAACCAAGTATCCAACAAAACAACATAAAGTCTAGGTATGAGAAGTATCAACAAGCATAGCATAAGCAGAGGGTACTACATCATTTTAGGGATACAAACTTTGTGATCGATGACCATAGTAGCATACCTTATTACCAGATCAATAATTGATCTCAAATCAATCTCTTTCCCTTCAAGATTCACACCAGTAACCTCAATTATCTCTTGCGCATCCATAGCTTTCCATTTGGGAATTGGTCTAGAGGAACACAAACCAGTTACATCTCTGATAGCTTCTCTGGTAATCAAATGTGCCTCATAAATCCATAAAGATTCATGGTGAATTCTACTTAAGACTATTCAAATATACTTCTTTTCAAATTCAAACAGAGGGACTTTCCTCCAAACATCCAAATTTTTCTCAACTAAAACTTTGTAGGCATCATGGCTTTCTTCCAATTCACTTTCCCATAGTATGCTCAACTAAACTGATGAAAGTTCTTCTATCTTATTGTAAACAACTACATAGATATCCTCTATAGGAACCACTCTTAGAGGGATGTGAGAGAATGCACCAACAAACTCTTCCAACAAATCCTTCAAATATCTTCTCAAATTAACTTGCTCTTTATCCGCACTATTCACAACCTTTGAATTATCTATAGCAATAAAAGTGAAAGATTGTGCAAACAAGAATGTACCTCTATAAATTCCAATAAAAAATGCATATATATCTTGCTTTTGGAGCTCACTTCAAATCCACTTGTTCTTTTCTTCTAACCCTAAAATTTTGAATCGCTCTCTAAGCTTCTTTTGCACTCTTCTCCAAAAATACATAATCGTCTTGAATTATCTGAATTTATTCCTTCCATTCTGAATGATTTTGCAATAAATGCTTCAACTTGTAGGTAGATTACCTCAAAAATTATGTATGCCTCCATTCTTCCAAATTTTGCAGACTTTATCCTTCACACATGCAATTGAGAAAAACTTCCTTAATTTCCTTATCACATTAAATATACTTCTGTCAAGATGTGATAAAAGTATTGATGAGGGGGGGGTCTCATTAGATTTTTTGATAATTGCTCCCCCTTACCAATTGATTTACTTAGAAATTGATGGGAGTATTTTCACTGGAGGTCGGCACAAATAAGACTGATGATTCAACTTGTTTTCCTTCCTTTCTCCTAATCCTTTTCATTTCCTTTCTTTCTTCTTCTGGATCAATGATTTGATCATGCTTCTTCATTGGATAATTATTTTTTCTTCTTCTGCAGTTATTAACAGGGTGTTTCAGATTGCTGCACTTACAACAAATAGCACTCTTCTTTCCGTTCTCTCTTTTATTCAACTTGTCTTCACATATACTATCTTTATATTCGATCTTCTTTCACTTAAAGCATTTGCTAGAGAATGATAAATAATCATTCATTTTTCTTTTGCACTCCTTTTCCTTATGACCAAATTTCTTGAAGGAATAACAAACACCATTGAAAGATAAATTCCTTTTAGCATCATGTCGTTTGATAGGAGTTCTTTCAAAAAAAATTCTTAGATCCTTGATTTGTCCATATTTGCACTGAGTCTTCTTATCAGTAGATTACTTCACTTTAGAACTTTGACCTTCCTCAAACCTTAAACCAGTCTTATCCATTGCCGATCTATGATAAGTAATCAATTCAACAAGCATTGTCGAGCTTATCTTAAATTTTTCTTCAAAAATTCTTTCCTTTTCTAGAACAAATCTCAAGATTTTTGATTCTTCCTCAAGCTTTATGCTTTTATCCATATTCCTTTGAATTTTAATTTCTTGACATTCTTCAGTTCTTTTCTTTGCATCTAATTATTGCAGCAAGTTGGAGATAATTTCATCTACCTTAACCAATAGATCACATGCTTCAACACTTTTACTTTGCAACTTTTCAATATACTCATTCGCTTTCATCAACTTGTCCTTCAGATCTTCTATTTCTTTTGAATATCCAATAGAGACCACTTCCAGAGGAAAAATTTCTTATACTCAAATTCTGGGACCTTCCTCAAGCTGTTAGGCTTCTTCTGAGGAACCAAACTCTGATACTAATTGTTAAACATCTGGAATACTGAGAGGGGGGTATTCCATAAAACCATCATATAAACTCCATCTAACCATTATTACAATTTTGACTGAATCAACAAGAGAGAACATAGAAACAACCATACACATGAACACCAGGATTTTTATGTGAAAAAACCAAAAAGGGAAAAACCATGGTGAGGGTTAACTCATAATATATTATATCCGAATACAAAATATTACAGGGCTCACTGCTAGGACTCACTGTCCTTAAAAAGGATCATTGCCTAAATACAAAAGATGGCTAATTGCTGTTGAAAATAGGATGCCATTTAATTGCAAATCTTAAACATTAATTACTATTGTCTCCTAGATTCTTGGGATGTGTTCAACAACACCAAGATTAGGATGAGATTAATATTTGATGAGTAATCATGATTATTGACATTTGTAATTAATTTACAAATGTAGAGAGCATGTGAGGGCATCACCAAGTGAGTTCCACAATATTAAGGCACATGAGGCACCCACATGTGGTGACACTCACCTGTGTTGATTACCTATATGAGTAACGATTAACCTTACGAATGCATGTAAAGATCTAGGAGTTAGGGTTTCATGTTTGTACTTGGGTGGATTAGTTCAATTCATATCAGTTTTGTTCAGTTTAGTTTAGTTTAGTTTAGTTCAGTTGTCTTCAGTTAGTTTCAGTTGTATGTTAGTTAACTTCAATTAACTTGGAATGCATGGCAAATAACTTGAGTTGTGTGACATATAATAGGGACTACCTCTAGTTAACAGAGGATGACCATTCTTGCATGAATGGTGTTGAGTAAATGTTTCAGCCTAACTACAAAATCATGGAACCCAACTTGGCTTGAACATTTCTTGATTTACCTCTATTGCATGATAAGATATTTATTAAGGCTTAGTTAGTAGGATTACTTATGGTTTTGAGGAAGGGCTTTGGAATTATCACCAAAGTGAAGGATAAGTTGTAGCTTTAGTTTGGGACGCCCAAATGCATGAAGCACATGTTGTAAGCTTTAGTCTTCATAGAATAACTCAACTTGAAGCAATATGGCATACCTTTTCAAGGGCTTGAGCTTGTGCATTGTAATTATCACCATTTGGAGATTACAAGGTTGCATATTGTCTCTATATCTCATTCAAGTTGAAGAGATTTTTTTATAATTGTTATTTGTAGGTGTGAAGAAGATTGGTAAAGATAGAAGAAGCATTCTCAAGCAAGAATTGGAGCTTATTGTGTTTTAGAATTGAATAATAGATTAATTCTTGGTGAAGTTTTTTCACGAAAGGGTTTCTCCACGGTACATGCTTGTGTAATCTTTCTAATATCTTGTCTACTTATTGTATCAACTTCTATCTACATTCTACAAATAGTAAAATGCATTAATCAGATAATCACCTACAAAGAATATGTAACAAACGAAAAACTTATTTAGATCAACAATATTAAAGTTTTCGGAGTAATAAGCTAAAGAAAACACCTCATTTTTCAATATTTATCAGAATTGAGGTTGGGTAAGTATTGGATGCTCTCTTAAAGTTTGAAGGATTTATTGGCTTGAGTAGGAGCTCTTATTATTTTGGTAATTGCTTATTTTGAATTAAGTTTTTTTTTGTTACAATGAATTCAAGGTTAGATATTAGAAATTACAATGGTTCTAACTATTGAAATGTAGAGTAAAAATGGAAGATCTTCTTGAAGAAAGAGATCAATGGTTATTGGTTAATAATGAGACAAAGACACCTACAACTATGTCAGATGAAGATTGGGCTAAGTTAGATAAAAAGGAAAGAGGAACAATTAGATTGTGTCTTGCTGATGTTCTTTTAAATGTTTTAGTTGAAACAAGTGCATATAAATTGTGGAAAGAGTCTAACAAATAAGTTGTATCTGAAAAGGAAATTATATTCATTGAAAATGAAAGATAGTGATTTAGTAGCACAACATTTAAATGCTTTCAATTTAATTCTCAGTTGGTTAGCATCTGTAGATGTAAAGCTTGAGGATGAGGATAAGTGCATTTTATTGCTTTTCTCTTTACCAAATTCTTGGGAAAATCTAATAGTTGCAATTAGTGGTAATGGTGCAAATCCAAAGATGGATAACATTATTCCTACTCTCCTATCATAGGATAGGAGGAGGAAATCTAAAACTGGCTCCTAAGATGCCTTGTTTGTAAGAGGTAGGCTAACAGAGAAGGAATCTAAAGTAGATAAGAAAGGAAAGGGTAAGTCTAAAGGACAGTCAAAAACCCCTGGTAAGAGTAAGGTAAAGTGATGGAATTGTGGAAAACCTGGACATATTAAAAAGGATTTTAAGAGTAAGAAGATGAGTATTGATGCTTCTACAGAAAAATCTGATGACAATAATGATGCATTAGTCATTTCTTCTAATATTGTTGTTGATAACTCTTGGCTTCTTGATTTAGGTTGCTCCTATCATATGACTCCTAGAAAGGAGTGGTTCTCTAAGTATATTGTATATGATGGAGGAGATGTCTTCTTTGGAGAAAACAACACAACAAAAGTTGTTGGCCAAGGAGAGGTAAAATTGTGTTTCAATGATGGTAGTGTTAAGACCCTTAATGATGTTTTACATATTCCAAGACTTGCAAGGAATCTACTTTCTGTCTCTAAGTTTAATGATTCTAGAATGCATGTGAGATTTAACAAAGGTGGTTGCAAATTAGTGAAAGGAAATATAGTGGTTGCTAAAGGCTCTCGGATTGGGACTTTGTTTAAGCTAAATACCTCCAATGTAAATATTTTATCAAATGTAACTGAAGCTAAAAATACATGTATGCTATGGCACCATAGATTGGGCCATATAGGTGAAAAAGGTCTTAGAACCATTCTTAATAAAAAATTGGTTGACGGTATTCCTAATTATATTATTGGAAAAAATGACTTTTGTGAGCATTGTGTATTTGGAAAGCAATCTAGATCTAAATTTCCTAGTGGTACAAATAGAGCTAAAAGATTATTAGAGATTATTCACTCAGATGTAATGGGTCCTGTGGATATTGACTCTATTGGAAAATCTATATACTATGTCACATTTATTGATGATGTCTCAAGATACACTTGGATATATTTTATGCATAACAAATCTGATGTGTTTAATAAGTTTAAGGAATTTAAGGCTTTGGTTGAGAAACAATCATATCATAAGATAAAAGTGTTGAGATCAAATAATGGTGGTAATTATTGTTCTAAGGAATTTGATGATTATTATAAGCATGCATGAATAGTGAGACAGAAAAATACTCCATATACACCTCAACAAAATGGAGTAGCAGAAAGGATGAACCAAAAGTAGTGCTAGGCTTGAACGGTCCTTATGGGCTGAAGCAATATGTACTTCTTGTTATTTAATCAATAGATCCCCTAGTTCATATATTGAAGATAAAACTCCTTATGAGATGTGGTTAGGTAAGAAACCTAGTGTTGCACATTTAAGTATCTTTGGTTGTGAGGCTTTTGTTCACATGCCTCAAGAAAAGCGATCTAAATTGGATCCTAAAGCACAAAAATACATATTCATAGGTTATGGTGAAAATATAAAAGGTTACAAGCTTTGGAATCCACTAACAAGAAAAGTTTTTTATCTAGAGATGTTATTTTTAGGGAATTTAGAGCTTATTCAGGAGAAGAAGAACCAAAGGAAAATGATACTTCTTGAACAGTGCATTTTGAGACAAATACTGAGAAGCAACAAGATGCACATGTTGAAGAACAAGTGGATGAATTTCAAGAAGAGAGTTCAAAGAGTTCTTCTGAAATAGAGGCTCAATATGAGAATATTGAGGAACAAGAAGAAACTCCTTTAAGGAGATCCACAAGACAACAAAATCCCATTGATAGGTATAGCCCACCTAATTTTTGTTGTATTTTTTCTTTAATGAGTACTAATGATGAACCCAATTCTTACAGGGAAGCTTTGTGCTCAGATGAGAACAAGCTTTGGTCACAAGCTATGCATGAGGAAATGGAATCCTTGGATACTTGTGACACATGTGATCTTGAGAGTTTTCCCAAAGATAGAAAGCCCATTGGTTATAAATGGATCTTTAAAAAGAAGATTGGTGCAGATGGTAATCTCAAAAGGTACAAGCTAGAGTAGAAGCCAAGGGCTACTCCTACAGAGAGGGAATTGACTTTAATGAAATCTTCTCTCTTATTGCTAAATTAACTTCTATTATATTCTTTTTATCTATTGTTGTTGCTTATGATTTTTAAATTGAGCAAATGGATGTGAAAATTGATTTTTTGCATGATAATCTTGATGAGGAGATTTATATGAAGCAACCTGAAGGTTTTGTTGTAAAAGGAAAAGAAGAATTGGTTTGTAGGTTAAAGAGATCTTTATATGGATTGAAACAGTCACCCAAAATGTGGTACCAGAAGTTTGATGCTTTCACATTAAAAATTGGTTATGTTAGGAGTGAGGAAGATCATTGTGTTTATATAAAAATAATTGATGATTAGCTTTTAATTATTATCTTGTATTTTGATGACATGTTTTTTATTGGTAACAACAAGGTAATGATAAGAGAATTGAAAGCACAACTCTTGAGAAAATTTGAGATGAAAGATCTAGGGGCTGCAAAATATATCCTTGGTATGGAGATCAGTAGAGATAGAGGTAACAAAAAGCTTTACTTAAATCAGAGTAATTATGTTGATACTATTTTGAAAAGATTTAACATGCAAGACAGTAAACCGGTTAATATTCCTTTACTAGTTGGCACAAAGTTAAGTTTAGATATGATTCCTAAATCTGATTTTGATTTTGAGGAAATGTCTAAAATTTTGTATGCTAGTGCAATTGGTAGTTTAATGTATACAATGGTCTGTATGAGACTAGATATAGCACAAGCAACGGGAGTTCTTAGTAGGTTTATGTCTAACCCTGGTAAAGAACATTGGACTTATGTTAAGAGGGTATTTAGATATTTACGAGGGAATTTAGATTACTGTTTAGTTTATCATGGTTCTAATAATATTGATCTTATGAATAGATCATTGGACATACAGGGGTTTGTTGACTCAAATTGGACAGGAGATCTAGATAGTTGGAGGTTGACAAGTGGTTATGTGTATACTTTGTTTGGAGCTGCGGTTAGTTGGCTAAGTAAGAGGCAACCCACGGTTACTTTGCCCACCACAAAAGCAAAGTACATGGCTACCACACATGCCTATAAAGAGGCAATTTGGTTATAGAGACTTGGGTTAGGTATTGGTTTTAATTGCAAGAAAGTTAGGCTTGAATGTGATAGTCAGAGTGCTATTTGTTTAGCCAAAAATCCTATGTATCATGCTCGTACTAAACATGTAGATGTTCAGTATCACTTTGTGCGAGAAATGGTTGCAAGTGGGAAAGTATTAATTGAAAAAGTTGACACTTTGATTAATGTTGTAGATTATCTTATGAAGCCAGTTCCTACAGATAAGTTCTCATGGTGCAGGAAGGCCATTGGCCTTGAGTCCTATACTTGATTTAAATTTATTATTCCTTGTTTAGAATAATTGCAATGTATAATGTCAAGTGGGAGAATGTTGGAAATATGATTCCATTTAATTGCAAATCCAAAACATTAATTATTTCATGCATCTCCTAGATTCTTGGAATGTGTTCAACAACACTAAGATTAGGATGAGATTAATATTTGATGAAATAATCATGATTATTGACATTTGTAATTAATTCTAAATGTAAGGAGCATGTGAGGGCGTCCATAGTGAGTTCCCAAATAATAGGGGCACATGGGGCACCCACATGGTAAGGTGACACTCACCTTGTGTTCAATTAACTATACAGAGTAACAGTTAACACTTTTGAATACATGTAAAGATCCTAGGAGTTAGGGTTTAATGTTTGCATGCTTGAAGTTCATTTTAGTTCAGTTCAAATCAGTTCAGTTCAGTTTAGTTTAGTTTAGTTTAGTTTGGTTCAGTTAAGTCATGGTTTAGTTGTCTTCAGTTATTTTTAGTTGTATGTAAGTTAACTTCAGTTAACTTGGAATGCATGGCTAATAACATCGAGTTTTATGATAGATAGTAGGGACTACCTCTAGTTAATAGGGGACGACCATTCTTGCATGAATGGTGTTGAGTAAATGTTTCAGTTAACTAGAAATCACTTGGAGCTAACTTGGGCACCCAAGATGCTTTCTTAGATTTACCTCTCTTGCATGATAAGATATTTCTGAAGGCTTTAAGTAGGATTACTTATGGGTGCAACTTTGAGGAAGAGCTTTGGAATTATCACTAAAGTGAAGGATAAGTTGTAGCTTCAGTTTGGGATGCCCAAATGCACAAGCACACGTTGTAAGCTTTAGTCTTCATAGAATAACACAACTTGAAGCAATATGGCATACCTTTCAAGGGATTGAGCTTGTGCATTGTAATTATCACCATTTGGAGATTATAAGGTTACATATTGTCTCTATATCTCATTCAAGTTGAAGAGAGTTTTTATGATTGTTATTTGCAGGTGTGAAGAATATTGGTAAAGACAAAAGAAGCATTCTCAAGAAAGAATTGGAGCTATTGCATTTTAGAGATTGAATAATAGAATAATTCTTGGTGGAGTTTTTTCCCGGAAGGGTTTCTCCACGTTAAATCTTGTGTAATCTTTCTAATATCCTGTCTAGTTCTTTTATCAACTTTTGTCTACATTCTACAATAGTAAAATGTATTAATCAAGATAATCACCCACAAAGAATATATGTAACAAAGAAAAAGCTTACTTAGATCAGCAATATTAAAGTTTTACAGAGTATTAAGCTAAGAAAACACCTCATTTTTCAACAACTACCAAGATACAAAGATAGTGGCTCATTGCCAAGCGATTGAATTGATAGAATACACCTTCAATGTGCAGGGTTCAGTTCCAATGAAGCTCAAAATATGAAGCATTGCCTCACAAAACAATCACTCAACAAATCTGCTCTGATCCACTACTAATAAAGCATTTAGGCTCGAACCTTTCACTTTCACTTCACACTTCACACCTCTTTCTACTTTCCACACTATCTCTCTTCTCTTCTTTTATTCCTCAAAACATCTTATATATATACAAGTATATCTTAATCATATATTAGGTTGGCCTAATTAGATGAAAAAAATAATCAAAATTTTCTTTTTTGGCAACATATTAAACATTGTATCAGGTCAGCTAACACTCATAAAACATATCTAGTCTTCATAATGTATTACATATGCTAAGTCGGCCAAGACTAGAGCACAATTCTCCAAACCAACAAATAATCCTCAAAGAAAACACCTTCTAGATTTGAGAACACATTAATTTCCCATCATACCACCAACATAGAGACTATCAACAAAACCAAAACATAAGAATATTCACCATAATAAAATGCAGAGTCTCCCACATAGTATGCTGAGCAAGAAACAACAGTAGAATATAGAGTTGAAATCTTTCAGGGATAAATTTCTTCTCACAACAAAAAATGTCTCAAGATCTAGGATATAACTATTTGAATGAGTCATGATAACATGGTTAAGAGATTAGAGTCATATTAGATCTTGCGATGAATTTCAGACTCAAATAGCAACACATTGATCCATCACAAATGATCATTACTGGCAGAGAACAACTTCCAGTAAACCAAGTAGACTTCTCATAGAGTTATCACCATGTTGACATCAATGACAACATAGTAACAACCAACACGAACCATCCATACTTCATGCTCATGTTGCAAGGCTCCATAATGCCAACAATATCAACATTGCTTCTAAAAGGAAGGGCGATCAACATCATAATAGAATGGACTATGGTATGATGAGAAAGTTATTAAATATGAAAATAATGTCACAATAGAAGAACATCTTCAAATGAGTATACAATTCTCTGATCTTACCTTAAACCTGTTATATCTTTTCCATAGTAAAATTTTCTTGTTCAAAGGATAACTAAGGAAAGGAATAGGTCACAAGATAAATATAAAGGTTTCTTCAAACTTTGGATGATACAAATTGGATGTGATAAAAAATTTTAGTGCCACAAAGGGTGGGTATAGAAAGATGGGGGGACAAAAAGTGGCTAACTATCTTTCAAATTTAAAAGAAGTCATAATGTGAGCACGTTATAGTCAATATAAACAAAAAACAACTTTCATTCATTTTGATTTCTACATTTTCTTGCTAATATACGACCTAAAAACCCTCAAGAGCACACTCATGTTATAGGAGAGCTCTTTCTTCATTGTTTCTTCATTGAATATTTTCCAAAATGCCACCACAATGTCGGGGATGTCAAAGGAGTAAGTTTTTATTATTTTTTTATGTGAATTTGTTATTAAATAGGCAGATTTAATATGTTTTTTGATGTAAATTTATTTAATTTTCAAGAAATGATAATGCACCTCCAAACCATCGTAAAAATTCCTCTTTAAAATCTTGATTCTCCTTAACCTGAAATCCCTGCCAAAGAACAAGCACAACAAACACCTCCAACAATTCCTCAATATGCTCTAAGAACTCAAAAAAAAATTAATAGGGTAAATTGAAAACAACAAAAATAAAATTGAGGATATAATTGCAAGGTCGAAAGATACTACAAGCTCAACCTCACATAGAGCCATGCTTGCTCAATCACTTGAATCGATGTTATCAAATGTAGATTTAAGTAGCAAAGAAATAACTAGTTGGTTGGATAAGAGACGAGAGTATAGACAATTTTATGCAGATAAATTATCTTATAAATAAGTGAAAGATGAACAAATTATAAAATTTGACCTGTGTTCCCTATTCACAAATCCTATAATGAATCAACCTTTACACCCTTCAAGAAAGAGGTTCCCTATCCATTGGTGCAACCGCCGAGGGATAAAGAACCATTTTTGGTAGACATGGTGGATGGTTGTTGACCATCCTCCATATAACAACAATGAGGTGCCATAATATTTTTTGAGGAAACTCTACTATGAGTTTGTCCTCAATAAAATCCCAAACTATTTTGATATGTGAGACTCTTAGGGTAGAGGTGGGGGCTCTGCATGGACGGAGCTGTGGCACATCTTGACCCATAGTGGCCAATGGTATGAGAACTCACTAGAATAGAATATGAGCATGTGGATATCCCTTCCGTTGTGAAGGAGAGTGTTGAGGTCAAGGCACTACATTCAATTAGTTTCATGATACAAAGCCTCATACAACATGTCAGCCTTGTAGCACAGGGTGATTCGGGTGAATCTTCAGGGAGTAGAGTTCCACCTCATATTTTTTAGGCTTATGGGGCACCCTATGGTTATGACCCCACGCATAGTCAAGATGCAGGTGCACAAGATACATCTGTAGTTGATTAGATGGTGATGACATATGCCATCCTTCATGAGACATTCAACCTTGATAGTCAAGTAAATGTTAGAAAGTTCATTGAATTTGATTTATTAAATTTCATTTTTGAAATGAAAGAATAACTAAAATAGTTTAATGATTATAATGAAATTTTAGGGTCATAGCGGTCCTCCACCTCCCTATTACGCAACGACATGTACTGTGGAGGCATGTAACTAGTAAATAATTATAAATATTACATGTGAATAGCATTGTTATATGAATGGTATTATTATATCTCATTTTTGATGTTGAATAGGTTAATCTTGGAGCTTCAATGGTAACACCTCTTAGTGGAGGTGGACATCAAAGTTTCACTCAGGTAATATAGATTATATATTATATTTCATAATTGAATAATGTTTAATGAATTGAAGGTTATAAATAGTTTGTAAGCATGCTTTGTAATTTTAATTAATTTTATTTCAAGTTGTTATGCACTTCATAATCTATGAATTTCATTTGTTCATGTTGTTGACCTCAAAAATATAGGCTAGTGGCATCACTAGCTTATAGCATTCCATTCGCTCTTATCCTCCTAACTGTCATCACTAGCATACCATTTCAATAATATATGAATAATGTTATTTTATTTTTAGATGTTGTAATATCCCTTGTGAAATATTTAGAATAGAATTTTAAAATCCTTTAATAATTCTTGTGACTAAATTTGCAAATAGGGAAAAACGGTGAAATCGGGTATGCTGAAAATTGCACCAATGAAGCCACAAACACTCAAGATTTTTATTGCAGAACTAAATAAATTTTCTACAGAAATTTTGGAAGCATAATAGATTGTAAAAAGGAACTTTGGATATTCTATAGATATTCCCTTACAATATGCAGAATTGCCACCAATTTGGCACTAAAAAATACACCTGAAACCCTAATAGATTTGCACAAAAACTCTCTAGAATTTGAATATAAGAATATAACTAAAATAAAAATATTATGGAGATGTATCTAACAAAAAAATAACACACAAAAGTTCTGCTCACAACAGAAAAATAATAGATTACAAATTCCAAAGAAAACACCCCAAAATCCACAACCAAAACCTTGCAAAATCACACAATAAAACTCCTCTAAAAGAACAATTGCAACTCCTATATGAAGTTGCCTATGGAGACCTATAAACCCATTGCTTGCAAGTCTCTATCTCCTTGGTTTATCAGCCTGGAAGATAACTCCTTCAATGGTTTCTCAACCTTTGAAGAAGAAAGCATAAGCTTGTAAAAATGCATAAAGATACTTCTACACACAAAATGACCAATATTTATAGACTCTTGATCATCTAGAAACTTCTATCAAACATTAGATTCATGAAAAAATATTCCTCCCCAAATTTAGGCACTTACAAAATCCGTAAAATGCATTATAACACCTCTAAACTTAGCCTTTCATATTATACCACTTACAAGGCATCTTTTGACAATTCAAAATGCATTTTTTGAGGCACTTACATGAGGCTAAAGTGTTTTTTTCCAAAACTCACGACCCACCTATGTTGGCACCACTAAATAATTAATATTTATTTGTCCTTTAGACCAAAATTGCACCAAGGAAATATAAGTATTAAATAATATTATATTCCAATGTTGTCCTGATACCTCCGACTTACTATTTTTGGATAATGAAAACTTACTTTTTTTAATAAGTTCTATTTTTGGAAAAAGGGACATGAGAAGTCCTCCCTTCCAAAAATTGCTTGTGCTCAAGTAATTATAGCCGTAATGATCCATAATCCTTTTTCCACAATGATAAAAACATGCCAAAATGAATATTAAGTCCCAATCCTATACCTGTGAAGAGCTACAATCTTTGCCGGAGTATTGTGCAAAAATGAGAACTCAGATTCCTTTGTTCCAATTCTATGAATACAAAAAAAAAAATCTATACAATATAAGATTTTTTATGTGTAAGTAAATGATGTATTCATTCTCATACTCCAATTGAAACTCATCTTTCGACAAAGGTTTAGTAAGCTTGTCAAATGCACTACCATGTGATGAATCAATCCTGTAACTTTTGAACCTTCTTCCAATGATACAAATATGATTTTTTTTCTTATTTTAGGTCTGATATATGATTGAATGCACTCACCAATACAAAAATAAATAAATTGGGAAATCAACACTTTTCTTACCTCCACAATACTAAAATATTCGGTGTAGGAATGTGTAGCAACAAGCTCATACTTTACCTCAACTTGAGAGATATTAATTTTAGCTTCATGGACTGATTTGAGATAGAAAAGTGGAGTAGAGGAGTGGAAATTATCATCATACAACAACAACATACATAGAATAATCCTTCCAAGTTTTATTTTGTAAGCAACAATCCATTTGTATTGAAATTTTTGTTCTTTCTGAGACTATCTACAAGCACAAACTTATCAGCCCATTTATTTGACTTATCACTCTGAATAATTTTCTAAGGAATACCATACATTTTCAGGTACACCCAAGCAAGAAACATATTATAATCCCCAATACATACAAATCCTATCAAATACTCATAGAATCTCCAAATCACAGAATATTGCCAATATAGTTCTACTCCAAGCTGAAAAACCAAAGCCACAACTTTTGAAGCTGACATGAGTTGAGAAAATAATAACAAGAAATGATCTACTAAAGCATAAAATTTATCTACAACAACACACTCCCCAATAGACCAAACCCATAAATCTTCACACAACTTCATAGGATACTTATAAACAACACACACATATTGCACTACAAGAACCACTTCCTTGTATCTTCTCCAAATAAGTGTTATGATAGGTGGATTAGTGATCTCCAATATCTTAGACCTTCTTCTAACATCATCAAGTAAGTATTCTTCCTCCAAACACACTAATATATAGTTTTTCATAACTAGATTTACTGAAATCAACAACATGCAATTGATGTAACAACTACCAAAATGACAAACCTGAGTAATAGTCATCAATATGTCTAATGTTGAATTAGTGGAAAGTCATGTGAGGTTTGAAAATATCTTCACCAACATCTGTACACCTCTAAAATTCTTCAAAATCAGCAACCCAAAGATTATTTTCTTGAACAAGCTAAATGGTTTGGAGAAGAATTTGAAACCATTTCTTGAAACTTTGCTCTCCATGCTTTCAAACTTCATGGAGCTCGTCCTTTGAAAAACAACCATAACAACTCAATTTCCTAAAACATCATAATCCATAGACAAATATGGTAATTTTTTTGAAATGGAAAGTACATAGCATGATATGGATACCTTCAAAAACTTAACCCAAGCTTCTTGTGTTCTTCCAATCAATGTTGTAGCTTCTTTCTTTGTTTGAATTAAAATTATTACACATGGGCTACTAAGATGCATGATATTAAAATCATTACTACGTCCCTTGAGTTTCTTCCACTGTTGTACCTTCTCATGTGAATAGCCCTTAATGGAGACTTCTTGCAACTCCTCCTCATAAACACATAGTGTAGCATATGTCAACTTCATTCTCTCAAATTGAATGGAGCCCATCATTTGTGTTAAGGAAGCCCAAATATCATCCCTTGAAATATGCTATCCTTCCACAAATGGATTTGAAATGAAAAGAACATGACATGAGTTGTTTACGTTTTCAATCCCTTCCAAATATTCTTTTGTTGCATCCTCTTGAAAGCCTTGAATGTCATTGTCTTGGTCAAGACATGTGGCATCATTCTTCCACATAGCTTCCAACTCTATGACATGTTGGATTCCTCTATCCTAGGGTATTAGTGGGAACATGATACTAAAAAATATTCTATGCTGATTTGGAAAAACTTGAAAATAAAAATGGAGACTATAATCCTTACCATAAAATGTGATAGCATGCATATCCCCCATCACCACAAATCTTATTATCCATGAAACCCGTCTCTTGCAAGAATTCTTCAAATATGTGTCTACTCCTATTGTTTCCTTGAATACTCCTTCAAACACCATATTTTTTCCTTCACATGTTTTATTTATTATTCTAAAATGATGATTATGTAGGAACTCACACTTGGAATGCAACCATTGCACACACATAACTATTTGAATACTTGAAGAGTAGAATGCATTACATACCCAATGTTTTGGTATTGATATTTTTAATCTCCTTAGTGGTTGTATCAAATTAAAATTGAATTCTCAATCATACTTTTTTCTGCACTACTCTATCACCAACATCACCATGACTATCCCAATCCTCATGAACTTCTCCTTTACCCATTTTATGGAAAACAAGGCTATTGTGTTTATACTCACAACCAAGGATTATGTGTCTTTGATCAACATCAAGGTTGCTATATTTTGGGTATGAATCAAAACTAAACAATAAAAAATATGATTTGTATTCAACATCATCACCATACCTTTCATCCTTAGCTTCCTAGATGTTATCCTCCTCGCACAACTCCTTATATGAAACTGAAAAAATATCGGAATGAAAGGGATATTCATTCCAAAATACACCCTTAACGTGCTTAGGTGTTGGCACACTTGGGTCCCAAGTAAAAGTGGGCTGATTGCTGCAATTAAGGTGAAAGTATTCATTATGCTTATGATATGTTATTTCCTTTTTGAGAGAGTCATGCTCCAATTCCCTTGAACTAAAATCTTCCTTTGTTGATTTAGGAGTTTTCAAGAAATTCGCAATAAAAATGTCACTCTCATAATGAAGATCATTAGTAGGATAAGGTTGAGCTATAAAATCCATCATGAAATCATTTTAAAAAATAAAGCCATCATATTGACCATCCTCACTTGGAACTAGCTCATTTTCCATACTTACATTTTCCTAAAATGGAAGCTCACTAGAAAGCATTGAAATATTTTCTTTTATTAAATAATCGTTAACTTCAACCACTATGGCTTGGAGTGCATTTGGTTGAAATCTCTCTTCTTTTTGTAAATCTGATTTTTCTTTATGATGCATCACCACCATCTCCTCCATATCTTGAATTTGTGTCTCAATTGTTTCTATCATCGTCTCAAGTTTTTTATCATCTTTCAACCTTTTTTCTTCAAATCTATCAATCAACCTTTTACAAAATTCATCAAATGAATTTACTTGAATGTGATCTTGGGTGTTCATACCTTGGTACCACCAATCATGAGCAAATACTTCAAGGTGCAAGATCACATATTGAATGGAAACTTTCTCCTCCATGGAACTAGAATAGTAACATTCTTGCATCTTGAATAACCATGCTCTAATTGAAATCTTGCCCAACCCATCAAAAGTTGGTGCTAAAGGTTTACAATTTCCCTTCTACGATGGTTTGGGTGATGTTTGTAGCCATTTGTAGCTGACATCCTTTTCATTAGAGTGACATAATCATTGTATGGAACCAAAATGCTAAATCCTTCATCTTGATTGACATAGGTTTCTCTAATGGCTGCTAGTTCTCTTGCCAAATCTTCCATAGGATCACCAACATCAACCATGTTTAAACTCCTCTTTCCTTTTTACAAAATATGATCAAACCCTTAGGATAGAAATATCATGGTTCTAATACCATTGTAATATCCCTTGTGAAATATTTAGAATATATTTTAAAATCCTTTAACAATTCTTGTGACTAAATTTGCAAATAGGGAAAAATGGTGAAATCAGGTATGTTGAAAATTGCACCAATGAAGCCACAAACACTCAAGATTTTATTGCAGTACTAAATAAAGTTTCTATATAAATTTTGGCAGCATAATGGCCTATAAAAAGGAAATTTGAAACTTCTACAGATCTTCCCTTACAATATGCACAATTGCCACCAATTTGGCACTGAAAAATACACTTGAAACCCCAATAGATTTGCACAAAAACTCTCCATAATTTGAATATAAGAATATAAATGAAATAAAAATATTCTAGATCTATATCTAACAGAAAAATAATAGATTATAAATTCCAAAGAAAGCACCCCAAAATCCACAACCAAAACCTTGCAAAATCACACAATAAAACTCCTTTGAAAGCACAATTGCAACCCTTGTATGAAGTTGCCTCTGGAGACTTGTAAACCCACTGCTTGCAAGTCTCTATCTACCTATTATATCAACCTAGAAGATAAATCCTTCAATGGTTTCTCATCCTCTGAAGAAGAAAGCATAAGCTTGTAAAAATGCATAAAGATACTTCTACATGCAAAATGACCAATATTTATAGACTCTTGATCATCTAAAAACTTCTACCAAACATTAGATTCACGTCCAAATATTCCTCCCCAAATTTAGGCACTTAAAAAAGTCATAAAATGCATTACAACACCTCTAAACTTATCCTTTTATATTATACCACTTACAAGACATCTTTTGATAACTCAAAATGCATTTTTTGAGGCACTTACACAAGGTTAAAGTTCTTTTTTTCAAAACTCACGACCCACCTATGTTGGCACCACTAAATAATTAATATTTATTTTTCATTTAGATAAAAATTGCACCAGGGCAATATAAGTATTAAATAATATTATATTCCAATATTATTTTGATACCTTTGACTTACTATTTTTAATAAGTTCTATTTTTGGAAAAAGGGACATGACAGATGTTGCAAGTAGACACTCCTCCCGATGTTGATAGATTAATGGAGTATGGCATGTCTACTGCAGTAGATAGCTTGATGTTTTTGATGGGGGTATGAGACAAACTAGTAAATTTCAAATTACATTAATTGTTATAGCTCTTTATTATTGAAAAATCAAATGAATATTGATTTGTAGTTTAATTCCTATATGGATGCTTTCTATAAGACTTTGGAATGCCATCACCTAAGCATGTCATTGTTGTGAACGAGGAGAGAGATCATTTGGAGGTAGTAAGTGATTATTTTGTTAAATATTTCATTTTTTATAATGCAATCTCTATATAGTAATGTTTGTACTATTTATTGTAATAGGTATGACTCCATGAAGAATTAAATATGAGGAATATCCCTTGTGTTCAAAGTAGACCAGAATCATATGCATATCTATCCCCTGATAATCAAAGGCCGTTGCGATCTATTTTCTTCACTTGGAGGGGGATGATTATTTATTGGGGTCCTTTGGTGTATGCCTATCTGGCAGTTTTGGATATATTTTGCATTGCATATACTTGACATTGTATGCCTATATGGTATTCTTGTAAGTCTATATAGATATTTTGTATATATGTTATACTTATATCGACATATATTGATGTATGCCTATATGGCTATTTGGTTAATACACATATTTTTTATTGATGTTGTCCATATTTTCATTAGAAATCCATGCTTCAATGGATATTTGTAGATGGTTTACTTCAAATATTTAAAATCCAAGTGCATTCAATGCACTCTTCTTTTATATAATTGTAAATATATAGAGTTTGAACATTATTCTCCTCTAAGATTATTTTAGGAAGTGTTTTTCCATACCTTTCTTCCTTTCAATTCCAAGTTCTCAAAAGCACTAGTGAACATTCTATATTTGCTAAAATAGAGTTATTAACATTCAAAACCTTGAGAAAAATATTATGCAATGCACCCAAGATTGAGGCTAAGGAAAATATTGGGAAAAATTTCCCCACATTAGAATAATCCATGTAAGAAAATAGCTACAATCCTCTCATATAAAAGAAACATTCTTTCATGTAAGAGTAGTCAACATACTACAAATCAAGCACCCAAAACCCTAATATGTTTGCATTATCTTCTCTAGGTTGAGACAAAGGTAAGAAACTATAACAAGGTGATATACAGTGACATGATCATCACATTGACTCTCAAAATGACACTAATTCTATTAAGAATACTAATCAAGAGGTGCAATTCCATAACAATAGTGTTGTGACCACTAATGATTTCAAGGAATATATCTCTTTTACATGAACTATTGGGTGAATTTAAAACCTAGCCATGTCATCATTGACATCATCAATCAAATGAATATAATAATGCATGATGCAATCTAACACCTAGGTCTCTCTACCACTACACATCTAAGCCCATACTCTCTAGGTTCATTGTAGCATGGTAAGGAAATTCATGTAATTATACAATGCACTTTCAAGTATGTAACTAAAAATGAGCAACACATTTTTACATATGACCTCATACCTCCAGAAGTTTGTGATATAATTCTTGGAATACATCTACCATTCCAAACCCCAATAGTGGATTCTATGAATCAATAATATTTTGACCTCAAAAAGTCTAAATTATAAGACAAAATAGCATGCTTCTTATGTATACTTCATGTATTATGTGTATTCATGTATATGTTGCATAATTCCTATGTCTACTTCACGTATTACATGTATTCAAATTTATGCTTCATGCTTCCTATGTATACTTCATGTATTCATGTGTATGATTCATGCTTTCTATATATACTTAATTTATTACGTGTATTCTTCATGCTTCTTGTGTATACTTCACATGTTACATGTATTCACATGTATGCTTCATTCTTCCTATGTATACTTCATGTGTTCACATGTATGCTTCATGCTTCCTGTGTATATTTCATGTATTATGTGTATTCACGTGTATGCTTCATGCTTCATGTGTATACTTCACATATTCATGTGTATTCGTGTGTATGCTTCATGCTTCCCATGTATACTTCATGTATTATGTGTACACATGTATGCTTTATGCTTCCTATGTATACTTCATGTGTTCACATGTATGCTTCATGTATTATGTGTATTCATGTGTATTCTTTATGCTTTCTTGTATACTTCACGTATTATGAATATTCACGTGTATTCTTCATGCTTCCTATGTATACTACATGTGTTCATGTGTATGTTTCATGCTTCCTATGTATACTTCATGTATTATGTGTATTCATGTGTATGCTTTATGGTTTTTGTGTATAATTTACGTATTACATGTATTCACATGTATACTTCATGCTTCTTGTGTATACTTCATGTGTTCATGTGTATGCTTCATGCTTCCTATGTATAATTCATGTGTTCATGCGTATAATTCATGCTTCCTATGTATACTTCATGTATTATGTGTATTCACATGTATTCTTCATGCTTCATGTGTATACTTCATTTGTTCATGTGTATGCTTCATGTTTCTTATGTATACTTCATGTATTACATGTATTCACATTTATGCTTCATGATTCTTGTGTATTCATGTGTATGTTTCATAATTCATGTATTATGTATATCTATTTGTTTGCTTCATGACCAGATGTATCTTCAACAAGATTACTCCATATATATTTATGATTATGTTATGCTTAGAAATTATGAAAATATTAAAAATGTTGTTTGTCTAAATGCTTTCTAGGTTGATAAGCACTAACATAAAAGGGAGAGCATTTTATTTGAGAAAGACATCCATAATCTCATCGAAGAATTCAATTAAGAATAGAACCTTAGGAAATATTTTAAATAAATCAATTTAGGTTCTCACGAATAGTGATGATATGATTTAGGTTGTGACTTTTCAAAGGAAAAAAGTTGTGACCCTTCGAATAGGAAAGACTATGACCCTTTTATAACAAAGGAAGGTGACCATGCATAGTGTAGATGTTCCCACTTGTATGTGTTGGCGCTAATGGTTTGGCCCCACGAAGAACAAAACAAAAGTAGCATACCTTGCAACTTTACACTACATGCATTTAATGACTTTTGGGGCATCAAAAAAGCTTTCACCACAACCAAATGGCTTGGAGATATGAAAATACGAAAGAGGTTATTGTAGATGGACCCAATATGATCTTGTAGCTTTAGACTAAATGTTTCTAGGTGTCACTATTTCAAGTAACAACTCATCAAAGTTCATTTCCCTTTTGCACTTTGGTCTCTTAAGGGAAAACGTCGATGCAATATAGCTCAAAACATTTTGGCATGATGGGGTGTGAAAAAAGACCTTGCCTAGTGTAAACCTACCTATTCAAATGTGGTGGAATTTTTAGTTTGGTCCCACAATGAATAAAAAAATTACACCACCTTGCAACTTTAGACTGCATGTATTTTACACTTTTTCCATCAACTAAAAACTCAACACCACGGGAAAATGGCTTAGAGATATAAAAAATCAAGAGAGGTTATTGTAGAGGGCACCTATATGATCACATACCTTCAAATGGAATGTTTCTAAGCACCATTGTAGTGTGGGCTTAAGGTTTTGCAAAACCTCCCTTCATCATAGTCGAAGCTGTGATGATTGTTCAAGTCCCTCTTTTTCTCCTCCATTGGCTAGTGAGCTCTTGGTGGAGGTGGTAATGTTTCACTCCTCTCCTTTACGATTTGGTTGAGTAGCTCTTTACTATTTTGTAGTGTTATTTTCATTTCTTCTTTCTTTACTTCTATATCGTATATTTCTCTATTGTTGCTATTTGGTTTTGTGTGGAGGTGGAAACACCAAAATAGAGGTTTGACTGAGGCAGACCCCTATATAGCCCCAACAAATTTCCCCTCTTTCTTGTGTGTAGGTGGACATGCATTTGGAGCTAGTTGGAAAATATGCATTTTTGTGAGATTATCTTCATCACCATAGTTCTTGTATATTTACTTTATCATTTCAATATCTATTTTGTATACTTTATCATTCTATTTTTACCATCTAGATTGAACTAGCTAGGCTGGCAGTATGTCTTTTTGGGAGTTTTACTGTGTTCACTATTTTTTTGTCCTACAATGTCAACACACCTGAGAGATGCCAATGCACCACAATGATGTCCCAAAACTGCACTGTCGTCCTTGGACATAGATTTGTCTGAAGAGTGATCAAATGAAATTATAGTCCTCATCATTCTTGTCCCTCATTTCAAACACCCCTTTAGAGTGAGGTAAGTTAGGGCAGCCTTCCACTCTTGGCTCTCCATGACTTGGGGCCTTGATGTGGTTGGTCCCTCTCTCTTACATTTTTGGTGAACCTGACGTGAACCAACTTCTGTTCATTTTTTGGTGTTGAGGCTTTTCCCTTGTACCTTTTGATCGTTGTGACCCTAAGTGTTGTGAAGGTTTATGAGCATCACAACCCAGTTCACAACCTCTGGGTATATTTTTAGGAGAAGTGTATGACTCCTTCCGATGGAGAGGATGAAGTTCACTACTAGTTTCTCTACATGCCTTTTTTCCAGATCCACCATTGTTCTTGCTATTTAGGAGTAGTTTTCGAGAGGCAAGGTAGGAATCTTTGATGAGACCAACCACATCCCCACTCCTCCTACATCTCCTACATCGTCATTGGTAGATGAGTATGAGGCTGTTCACATTCCTTCAAAATATATCTCTATCCTTAGCAAAGGACTAGGTGACTTGGAGAACATTTGGAAGAGGACTCGAAGATGGATAGGGCCGCTAGGGTTATCAGTGAAATAAAATATATGGTTGGAAAAGATCAAACATGCATAAAGCTCTTGGCTAGTCTCTCTAGTCCAACTGAAGCATGTGCTCCTTCAAATAATCCTAACATTGTACAAAGGGCCACTTTCGAAGATCATGAGAGACAACTAGGAATATTAATCCATCCCATGTTTGTCTACATGGCCGATGCAGTCCCCTTGATCAAAATCCTTTTTCCTTTGAGAAATCTAAAACTATCAAGGTGAACAAAGTACCCTTAGGATTTAGCTTCACCCCTCTTGTCACCTCTGATGGTGGAGGTTTTGGAAGGTTGAGTGGTGGAGGCTTTAGTAGCGGTGGTGGCTTCGGTGGAGAAAGTGGCACTGGTGAAGGCAGTTATGGTGGAGGCCATGGTAGTGGCTTTGGAAGTGGAGGTGGCTTCGGAGGAGGCCCTGTTAGAGGCGGTGGCTCTAGCAGTGGTTCTGGTAGTGGTCACACCGGTGACTCTGGAGGTGGCTCTAATGGTGGTTGTAGAGGAGGATCCTCTGGCTCTATGTATTCTAATGACCCTATTCTGAACACTCTTCTTTAGAATATGGGTAAGATGCAAAGCCAGCTGGCAAGTCTCTCCTAGGCCTCTACCTAGCCTATCTTTCAACCCTTTTTCTAACATAGCCCATTATCAGTAGCAATTTTAAACACTCCCTTCCCCTAAGGGATGGAGATTCCCAAATTCAAAAAATATGGTGGCAAAGGGGACCCACAAACATATGTGTCTGCCTTTAATGCCCTATGTACAAATTTTTTCCATCATGATGCATTGATGGAAAATCTATTCCCCCGATCTCTCGAGGATACAATGCTTGAATGGTATTGTTCCTTACTCGATAATTCCATTTTCTCATTTGATCAACTTGTAAACCAATTCCTATGATAGTTCCAAGCTAACATTAGACCGAAGATGGCCTTTTCAAATCTTGTCCAATGCAAACAAGGTGATAACAATAAGATTACTGATTTTATAGTGTGATACCAAGCGCTCTTTTCACAAATTTTGTATATGTTGCCTGATTCTAACGTATAGAAGGTGTTCATAAGGAACTTGTAAAGACCTTGAAAAAAGAAGTTTTCCCTTATGAAATACCCTTTTTCACGCATTTTTGTGCTACATTACGGGAGTATCAACAAATGGTAGTTCAGTTAGGGGGATCCTCCTCATGCTCCCATTTAGAAGGAAAGTCCATTGTATCGATCTCTAGGAAAGGTAAGGCCACCATGAATGTAGTAGCTGCTACGATTGATAACAACCTCAAACACAACTGAAAGTTCACAAAGTTAGCAAAATCTTATTCTTCCATCTTGTAGAAGCTACTAAAAGATAAGATCATAACTTTGGAGAACCCTAAGCCTCATAAAGAACCATTCCCTAGTTGGTATGATCCAAATACCTTCTATCAATACCATCAAGTTAACGTACATGATACTGAATGTTGTATGTGCTTGCATCATGAGATACAAGACCACATTGAGGACAATACTATTCACCTTGATGGAAGTAAACAAAATGCAAACAAATTAGTGGAAAAAGAAAATAGTGAATTGCAGATATACACAGACCCATTTCTGTCACATTTTGCTAAAATGATTATCAATCCCTCTGATTCTACCACTTTGTCCAAGGCATATGTTAACATGGTCACAATTACTCCTACCACACAACTTGCTCCTAGCTCCCCAAATGTGACATTCACACCATAAGATTTAACCTTAAACAACAAGCCCTCTCCCCTCTACATTCTCGTTCAGCTCAATGGAAACATTGTGATAGGGGTCTTAGTCAATCTCGAGAGCTGAGTGAATGCCATTATAGAAGAGACGTTGCGGATTAACTCATTGCATAGAAAATAGTACGAAGATACAAAATCTACCATCCATACGCACGATGGTCTTTGTCTAAAGCCGTATGGCTCAATAAATTTTTCCATTCTAGTAGGACCTAGGGTTGTAGACACAGTCTTTGATGTTATCCCAGAGTCAAATATGTTCAAGATGAAGTTAGCCATACCTTGGATAGCTTCCATGAATGGAATTTCCTCCATAATCTACAAATGTTTAAAGTTCTCCCATGAAGGTGTTGTGCACATAGTGCATGACATTGGATACCAACCTCTAGTATCTCGTAGGGGATATTCATTAGACCACTTTTGGCCCGCCCTGGTTAGTCTACTCCCTCCAAGAATAGACCTACTTTACAAAAACTATGTGAAGTATAAGACTAGGGACAAGGGACAACCAAAATTTCCTCTTCTAGTGGTACAGTAGCCAGTTGCCTCCTCTTCTCGAAAATGAAAAGAGAAGCTATCTCATCCTCGGGATGGATCTCCTCCTCATCTTTCTAGAGAAGAGTTTTGGATGAATATGCTTAGCTTTTATCCGCTGAGTCCAATGATACCATCCTAGCGTAGACCTAGGATCAGGATATTAGACCTCCCTACTAAACCACTTGAACCTTGGTACTAATCTTATATGGTAGAGGAAAAGGTCCCCATGGGGAATTTTTTGTCTTAGCCTCCGCGGCCTCCTATTGCTTCTACTCCTAAAAAAATAAACGGGAAGAGGCCACTATCGAGGCATTAGATCCAACTCCCCCCATTGCTTCTCAACCTATTCCCTCTACTCCCATTTAGGAGCTTGTCCCTTCACTGGAAACAACTATGGAGGACACTCCCATGGTTGAGTAGGAGTATTCCACTCCTTCGCAACCTCTAGTCTCTAGCTTGAAGAGCTGTAGAAACTGCCTTGCATGCGAATGCAAGTGCTAGAAAAAGGATCTCGTGGCTGAGTAGGCTCTTTACAGAGGAAGGAAGAGGAGTTGAATACCTTTTTCTCGGGGCCTCTCACCACATCCTCCTCTCTCCTCCCCTTGGTTTTCATTCAAATAAGCTCTGCATCGCTTCTGGCTTCTGTTGTGAGTATGAATGCGCCTAACCCCAAAAAGGTGTAGGTGTTCATCACTCCTTTGGTGGAGCCTCCCTTGTTGACATTCCTTTTGGATGTCCCTCCTTTCCCAAAACCCATAGATATGCCAAACAGTTTGGTGGTATCTATTGTGATTTTCTCTTCCTCATCTTCCTATGCACCTCTTACATCATTTGTGGGGAGTTCATGTCCCCCAACAAAGCAGAAGGTGGAGGGTGGTCCATCCAAAAAAGGACGTAAGAGGAGCCCACCTTCTCTGAAAGGTGGTCCCATGCTGACTTGTTTTGCTTTAGTGATAGAACCAATCCTGGCTTCCCCTGAGTTCATCATCGCTCTTGAGTCACTCGGTGAGCCTAGTGGTGAATCTTGGGAACAACCTCCCCATCCATTGAGGTATGACATGGCACTCTAGTGAAGTGCATGTTTAACTCTTTGGATGAAGTTTTGGTCTTGTCAGTGATCACAAAATCATTGACCATAGCTCCACAAGAGCCAGGTGGTAGAGACCTTGCTAGGGCCTTCTTCCTTAGCCCTTGTTGTGGGAGGGTTAGAAGCTCCTCCTCTTAAGATTCCACCATTGTAGGCTCATCCTCCTTTCCCTTATGATGATCTAGAGTGTGAAGTGGATGACCTCCTGGTTGATCAGTGTTAGGGGGAGGCCTCTTCCTTATCTTTAGATTAGATGTGTGTGTGTTGTGATGTGTTCAATGAATCACATTCTCAACTTAAAACCCTGACGAAATGTGTTTCCTTCATTATGGGTTTGCAAAGAAAGAACTTGAGACCTTCCCTTTGAGGAGGGAGCAGCTTTGACCTTCCCCTCACAAGGGGGAATTTTCTTCCTTTCAAATTCCTTGATGATGAATTGATTTGAGAAAGAATATCTCTTCCACACTTTCAAACAATGCGTCCTTTGAATGGACCCCTTTCTTCACACCAGGTCCCCAAGGGACCCCTTTGAAAATATTTCCAATCTATCGACAGTCTACATGATTGTTCACTTACTTTCCTGCATGGCCGCTTTTAGACATGTTCTATCTATGGGTAAACATGCTGCTTTGCAGGTGCGCCTGTGAAGCTACTTTCTGACTTTGCAGAGTCCCCTTCTTTTGATTTCCTCCATGTGAGAGATCTTGGGGAATACCTCCTTGTAGGTTTACAAGCCTGTAAGGCGCTTCTTCTGAACTTCCTCCATGTGATAGATCTTGGGGGTCACTCCCCTATAGGTTTGTACGCTTGGAGGGCGCTTTCTCTGGGGTTTCTTTCATGTGAGAGATCTTGGAGGACACCTTTCTTGTAGGTCTGTGAGCCTATAGGGCACTTTTTCTAGGGTTTCCTTCATGTGAGAGATCTTGGAGGACACCTTCCCTATAGGTCTGTGGGCCTATAGGCACTTTTTCTGGGGTTTCCTTCATGTGAGAGATCTTGGAGGACACCTTCCTTGCAGGTCTACAGGCCTATAGGGAACTTTTTCTAGGGTCTCCTTCATGTGAGAGATCTTGGAGGACACCTTCCTTATAGGTCTGTAGGTCTGTAGGGTGCTTTTTTTAGGTTTCCTTCATGCGAGAGATCTTGGAGGACACCTTACTTGCAGGTCTGTAGGTCTATGAGGCGCTTACTTCTTAGGGCTTCCTTTATGTGAGAGATCTTTGGGGTCACCTCCTTGTAGGTGTATGGGCCTGTAAGATGCTTTCAATCTGCAACTTCATAGTTTTGTTGGGCTATGGAGTCATTTTCCTACCCTGTGCTTTTGATCTTGCCAGATCATAGTCTGCTTCCTTGACGGTTTAGGTATAAATTTCTAACCTTATTCACTCTTTGATCTACTTTACCGAAGCACTCATCAATATTCGTGCTCACTAAAGTGGGGAAAAAATGTATAGGAGTGAATTTGCACCCCTTGAATAAATTTCCCTTTTGTACATTCTCACCTTAGAAAACCAAATCCAAAGTCAAAATTCCACATTAGTTGGTTGGCTTCGTTCCACTTGGCACTTGTCTATTGTGTCGGTAGAAGAATATTTGTTGGGAATGCGCATGTGACATGAAGACATCCATGTGGTGCGCTTACATCCCTGACGAATTCCTACGTCTAAAGTTGGCAGAGGTGTTACACTTCCTATTGGGAATAATTTGTAACATCCCTCTTCGACCAATCGACCGTGAAAATAGCAGATTCTTCCCTCTTCTTCTTCAAATTCATCCATTCTTCATTTAATCCATCTTTTTTTGCATCCTCTAAGCATTCAACTTCATGCTCTTGGCATTCTCCACTCTCAACAACACTTTGGCACTCCATTACAATAGCAATAACACTCCATCAACTCTATTAAGCAAGTGTGAAGCAAGCCATTGCAACGTGGGCTTGAGGTTTTATGAAACCTTCCTTCATCACAGTTGAGGCTGTGGTGATTGGTCAAGTCCCTCTTTTTCTCCTCCATTGTCTAGTAAGCTCTTGATGGAGGTGGTAGAATTTCATTCCTCTCCTTTACGATTTGGTTGAGTAGTTCTTTACTGTTTTGTAGTGTTATTTGCATTTCTTCTTTCTTTACTTCTTTATTGTATATTTCTCTATCATTGCTATCTGGTTATCTATGGAGGTGGAAACACCAAAACATGGGTCTGACTGAGGCAGGCCCTTATATAGCCTTGCCAAATTTTCCCTCTTTCTTGTGTGTAGGTGAACATGCATTTGGAGCTAGCTGGTAAATAGGAATTTTTGTGAGATTATCTTCGTCGCCCTAGTTCTTGTCTATTTACTTTATCATTTCAGTATTTATTTTGTATACTTTCTCATTTTGTTTTTACCATCTAGATTGAACAAGCTAGGATGTGAGTAGGTCTTTTTGGTTGTTTTACTGTGTTCACTATTTTCTAGCCATACGAATGCCAACACACCTGAGAGATGCTAGTGTGTCGCGTCGACGTCCCATAATTGTGCTACCATCCTTAGACAAAGAGCTGTCTCAGGCACAATACCAACTCTAGAAAACTAGCTCACCTAGCCCAAAGTAAAGTTTGGGTCTAAAGAGTGATCAAAGGACATTATATTCCTGTAAGGGACAACTCGTCAAAGTTTGCTACCTTTTTGCACTTTGGTCTCTTAAGAGATATCATCGGTGCAATGTAGCTCATATTGTTTTGGCATGTTTGGGTATGAAACAAGATTTTTCCTAGTGTAAAGCTACCCATTCAGACATGTTATAACTATCATTTTGGTTGCAGGGTGAACAAAAAAAATTATGCCACCTTGCAACTTTACATTGCACGCATTTGATGCTTTTTCCATCAACTCAAAACTTGACACCACAGGAAAACGACTCGAAGATATTGAAAACTGAGAGAGGTTATTGTAGAGGGGACCTACATGATCCCATACCTTTAGAAAAAATGTTTCTAAGTGCCATGATTTTTGAGTAACAACTCATTAAATTTTGTTTCCTTTTTCCACTTTGGTCTCTTAAGAGATATCATCGGTGCAATGTAGCTTGGATTGTTTTGACATGTTTGGGTGCAAAACAGGACCTTACCTAGTGTAAAAATACCCATCTAGATGTGTTGGAACTATCGGTTTGGTTGCATGACGAACATAATGAAAATCATACCACTTTGCAACTTTACACTAAATGCATTTGATGCTTTTTCCATCAACTAAAAACTCAGCACCATGAGCAAACAACTTGGAGATATCAAAAATTGAGAGAGGTTATTGTAGATCAGCCCTACATGATCTTGTACCTTTAGATAAAATATTTCTAAGTGCCACAGTTTTTGAGTAACAACTCGTAAAATTTTTCCACCTTTTTTCACTTTTGTCTCTTAAGAGATATCACCAGTGCAATATAGCTCAGACTGTTCCAACATGTTTAGGTGTGAAATAGGAACTTGACTATAGTAAACCTACCCATATGAATGTGTTGGAACTATTGGTTTTGTTGCACAATGAATAGAATGAAAATTACACCACCTTGCAACTTTACACTCCATGCATTTAATTCTTTTTCTATCAATTGAAAACTTGACACCACGGGAAAACGACTCAAGGATATCAAAAACTGAGAGAGGTTATTGTAGAGAGGCCCTATATTATCTCATAACTTTAGAAAAAATCTTTCTATGTTTCATGGTTTCCAAGTAACAACTTGTGAAAGTTTGATGCCCTTTTGCACTTTGGTCTCTTAAGAGATATTGTCGATGCAATGTAGCTCAAAATGTTTTGGCATGCATGGGTGAAACATAAGATCTTTGAGTTGGTTGGAGAGTATGGAGAGTGGTGAAGGCTTTGGAAGAATGAGTAGTTAATGAAATTTCTCCTATGAACACTAATAAGACATTCAAATCCAGGGTTTACAAATTCTAACTAGTTTTTGTAAATGAAAGCTTCAATTACTTAGTTGTTGAAGATTATGATTTGATTTATTATTGCTGATCAACTTGGTTAGAACCAAAATATGAACTTTAAAATTGACACTAAATAAATAGAAGTGCATTATTACCCTACCTTAGAGCATAATCTTAAAAATATATCAAGAATAAAATGAAAAAAAAAAATGATTATTGCAAATGATTCATCTTTTTATAAAAAATGTGAATGTACCTTGGTGCTAATCTCCTATGTACCTACACACTATATCATACTTGTTTACCCTTACTTAGAGCAATCTTCTATGTATTGATGATATCTATTGTCCATATGATTTTCATAGTTATCATTCAATATATATTCATTGTTACATGATGCTATCAATGATTCTTTTTGCATCACTTTTTATGAGTACATAAGAGTGTAGATCATACTTACCACACAAAGTTGAACAAAATTACATGGCCATATTAAATATGTTATAT
>VDFB02324032.1:110848-124310 GCA_007258455.2 Sequoia sempervirens | reverse complement strand
TTAATGATACTACAACTATGATTTACTAAACATATCCTTAATGTTGAAACTTGATCCTTGAATAATTCATTGATACCATCATAAATTCTTTGTATGACTACATGGTGTCTATCAATCTCTTAAATATGAGAACCTTGATATTGAAATTATTATTATACCTATAATGAAGCACCATAAAAATTGTATACCAAATGGAAGGAAACTATCGCTAATTTGAAAATTTCAACGAGATTGATTCATCAGATAAATCTTATGTAGCATCTCTTGATACCCTACTAATGACCATTAAGGTCATGTTTAGTTTAAATGGAAAGTATGAATAGTTATCTAGTTTGAGAACCAAGCTATTACAAGAATAACGAGTTACACCATAAGATAAATGAAAATAGAAGAATAATAATATTATTATTACAATTAGTATGGAGTGTTTATCTATATATGAAGATATGTTGAGCATAGTGTTGCCAATTGTCTCAGGTATGACTCAAACATTGATTATGCTTAACACAAGATTGTAATTAATGACATATGTCCTTCAAAGTTTAAAAGGATTTAATGGGGCCTTTTTGATGTACGTTGTGCCTCATCTAAGGGGATGTCATGAATGATATTGGATATATAGATCTATAATAAGGGGAGACCTCACTTGGACCCTTAACAAGGCTTCTTGGATTATGGATGCATGATAAAAATATTTGACTACTACTTTATAGGGATATGTATACTTTATTAATGTCCTATCCTTAGATGGAATTAAGATTGCCTAACAACCTCATACCTAGTTATGGCTAGATCTACATGCTTTGGGAGATATATCTGAGATAACAACATTCTTGACAAAACCTAGTCCACTTGTATATTTCGAGTAAGATAATCTTAAGATGATTAGAACCTTGATGTGTTTGGAGAAAAATTACTATCAATGCTAATGCTTAATTAACTTCCTTGGGTGGAAAATCACATTACCCTTATTTATTAATTATATGAGGGATTTATTGTTTTGGAATTCCAAGTGTAAGCTCTTTGAGAGATCTTGTAAGGAGAAATACGTGTGACTTTGATCCGTTTGGAAGCGAGTACGGTGGTCCTTGGGTGAAGGATGCCTCTGTGGCCTCAAGTCCAAAAGGGGGAGGGTTTAGGGGGATAACTCTGGTGTTGGGGTTGTTCCTATATGGTTTTATCTTTCCTCCTTTGTAAGCTTCGGTTTGAAGTTGAATGGGTCCCAAATGGGTATGAATGAGTTAAGGAAATCTAATAACTTATATTTAATACATAATGTGCTTCTGAATACTAATTTAAATAAAGTAATGGATTTAAAAACTTCATAATTGGTATTTGAATATATGTAAAGCCCATATCGTGTTGGTTCCATGTAACTTGTATGATGTGAAAATCGACTCTATATCTAGAGGTCTCTATGTATAAGCCCACATATTGGTTGATTGTGATTGTGATTTATGTTATGTATGACCCACCCAAGAGTGAACCTCTAGGATATTTGAGCAGTGATAGGCGGTCATTGGACCGTGCCAATGACCAATGTCTGGGTTATTGCTAGGGATTGGTCAACATTCACTTGGTTCACAAAGGTGAAGGTAGTGGGCTACCCTAATTATGACACGGCTGTAGCAGTTGCACGGGTAAGGACCCATCCATGCGGGTAATGGTAATCTAGGGCTAACCGTGTATTGAGAGGGTTCACTGGTTGTCACTGATAAGCATAGAAGTGATCGATGCCAAGTGTTACCTGAGATTGTGAAGAAGATAGTTGAAAATATCACTAAGGTCACAAGGTGGTATATGTCGGGAGTTGCTTCTTCCTGGGTGGAAAGACTTGTTGTTGGTGGCCTATAGGTGATTAAAGTCAGAATCCACCAGGTTTGGTAGGTTCACTACTCGGGGAAACCCTTGGGATGGTAGACAGACCCGCGATGTAGTATGGGATGCACTGAATCCCCCTTTTCAGTTGTTGGATTATATAGCTATCCTTGTGGGGTTGAGGATAGACCCCCGGTGTAGTATGGGATGCATTGAATCCTCTTCTCATTTGTCCAGTGGTGCAAAAGACCAAAGGAAAAGATAGGACCCACGATGTAGTGTGCAATGCACCGATATTCTTTCTATCTAGGATGCATCATGGACATGTGTTATTCAACCTTTGTGGATGTGTTAGCCAATCACTCTGTGTATGTGATGCATGTTGGAGCTTGTCACTATGCATTTGTGATGTATGTTGGAGCTCGTTACTGTGTATTTGTGATGTATGTTGGAGCTCGTCATTGTGTATGTGAAGTAAGATGGAGCTTGTCACTATGTATTTGTGATATATGACGAAGTTAGTCACTAATGTAAATATGATATGCATATAAGACAATCATTGTGTACTTGTGATGTGCAAATGTGGCAGTTACGGTTGCACTTGTGATGTACATATGAGTTGATCACCATTATACTTGTGATTTGTGTATGATCCAGTCACTGTTGTACTTGTACTATGTATGAGCTAATTAGCTTGTGTATATGGGGGTATGGTCATGACAATCATTGTGTATGATATTTGGGATTATTGGTTGATATGCCCCTTGTGAATATTGTGAATGTTTGTACACTATTGCTTGGTAATGTTTGGTATGGACCCAACACTTGATGGAAAAATTATTATTATATTATAATTGGTTAAGTTGATAGCTTACATGTACTTAAATAATAGTCATGGGTTAAAAGTGAGATCAAATATCTCATGCAAGAGGAGAGAATGAACTCCCTCTAACTTTGTGGGGCGAACTACGAAGCCTTTGATTCGCACGAGGGGATACATTGGTAGGGTCATCATGAACCCTTGAGGCTTAGGTTGTAGGTCTAGGAAAGACCTTAATCTTGAGACCTTAACACTCTTTTGTGCAAGCATATAATCAACAATAATGAGTTGATGCCACCATGGTAATGGAGAAGTATTGAAGTTAACTATTAAGTTTCATGGAAGGTGCTTAATTGTTTAAGTTGGTAGATGTTGTGAATGCAAAAAAAATTATAGAGCCCGATGGGCAGATTTTACACATAGTTAGGGTGTGAGTTAGGGTTAGGGTTAGGTCATGCAAAAAAATAATTAACAATACTAAAACACTACAATTAACAAAATTTACATTTATTTTTATTCACATTAATAAAACTTTTATTTTTCCCAAATCTAAAAATAATAATTACAATACTATAAAGGCAAGTACTAGCCACTATGTGACACTTGTTTTAATTGAGTAGGAATGTTGTAATGTGTTGTGAGCATTATCATAACCTAAGCTAAACATGGTTGATCCACAATAAATTAACCAAAATCTAACTAGTTAAGTCAAGCTCCCAATGAAATTCTTGAAAACATTATACAAAGAAGCCATTAAAAATGAAACAAACTAGAAATGCATAATGGAAACTAATCTAATGCCTCAAACCTCGTCCCATTGGGGGATTGGTGTTGCATTGATGTGGAATGCCATCCCTTTTCCAATCCCTTGGTTGAAACAATCTTTCAAATGGATGTCATTGATGAAAATGGATGAAAGATAAGCTAAAATGGATGCAAAGCTTAACTAAAATGGATGCTAAATGATAAAATTCTTGTGAGAATTCTCTAAAATTCACTATAGTGCAGTTACTCTAAATGAAAGTGGGTCCTTTTCTCATAAAAATGAAGACTATTTATAAGAAAAATAGTTGAATCAATGGCCAAAATTGATTTGATCAATCAATGGATGAAAATCAATAAGAAGAGATGTCATGGATCAAGGATTCCAATAAATGGATGAAAATGCAAGTTGACAAGGATCAAGGATTTTAATCAATGGCTCTCATTGATTTGAAGAAGTACACTTCCTAAAAAGTAGGAAGTTGTTACAAGATATTTCCCATTTTGGAGTAGAAATGGAGGAATATTCCATGCGAGAAATATTCCTTTGCAAGTGGAAGGATGAGAGAAATCAGCTAATTAAATAATTTAAGAAACTACTTAATTGTGCATGATGGAGGAAAATAGGAATTTCATTAAACAATTAACTTATTTAATAAAAGGGGAAATACTGACATTCAATTAAATAATTATTTAATTAAATGAGAAGACTTAAGGGGTTCAATTAAATAATTCATATTATCCAATTAAATAGGATGAAAATTAGCATGAAATGGGATGAATTAGCCAAATAATATTGATTATTCGATTAATAAGAGAAAATGATAAATTTAATTAAACAATTAATATTATTTAATTAAATAGTCGAAAAGAGGTGAATTAGGATGAGAATGGTGTCAATAATCAAATTTAGATGTGCAATATCGATCAAGATGATTTTAAGTGTCTACATTTTTCCCCTCTTTGAATTGAGGTACTTGTTACATTGGTTCAAAGACTGACGCTTTTCAGATCAATGTTGCTACTCAGATAAAAAATTTAAAAAATTATTGATTTTGCGGATGCCCCTCTATTGCCCCAGCAGAAGGAATTATGTTGGTACATTGCCCCCTCAAGAGATCGAGCAAAAAATTTAAATTTTAGGTCGAGATCACGACAAAGATGTAGGATCAATTCAACTCAAAGAGAATGAAAGATACTTCTCTAGAAAGATCAGATGTTTGATGTAGATGGATTTTATGATGTATAGACAATCATCAGTCATGGGTAACTTCATGTATATTTTGATACATATCACATAGATTCAATACTTGGATAGAAATGTTAGTAGGATAAAGATAGAATAAGAAGAAGAATGAGATGGATAGAAGTAGAAGAATGAAATGGATATTGATTAACCATTGTTTTTGAGATTGATTCAGAAGTCCAACAAGCCTATGATTATTCAAGAATTTAATAGATATGGTGACGAGAGTGATGATTTGCTTGTTTCAGGGATTGGGATACTTCATCATTTGATTCCTTATTTTTGATATAGCAAATAGACACGATGAGACAAGATATTGATAACCAGGATGACGTATCTAATGCGATGGAATTTGACTCTGCAAACAGATAGGAGTATCCTTGTTCATACCTGACATACAAAAACCTTGTTTGACCATGTGAGAGAATAAACCATCGAAGTAATGAGACTAACACACAAAAGGTATAAAGAACTTGATATGTCTTAGGCATTGTGTTACTTGAGACTATCCTGACACACACAAGATAAGTATTTGCCGAGGTTGTACTAAAAAAACATCCAACAATCACAACAAATAAAAGATAAAAATCAATGCCCTATTCCTTTCTCTCTAAATCATTTTGATAGACATCATCGAGAGTTCATTGGAATGGATCAATAAGATAAATCATAAAAAAAGATCAAAATGAATAAATAGTCAGTGCCATTCATATCTCTTGCCAAAAGGTATTGTTTTGAGGATAAGTATCTAAAATGATTACCAATGATGATGCCCATTGTAGGAAAGATGTATCCTAGGACATGTTAGTGGATGCTAGCTTTTAATTGATAGGTTGTTTGAAAGGCTGTTGATATAAGGTTCGACTGACTTGTTTACTCATGCTCTAGACTTTAGATTTTTACATTTAGGTTTACACTTCATGAATTACCACACTTGTTTTCACTTGTTTTACCAAAGGTTGAAAGTGATGATCGATTTATTATGAATGGAAGTTTATTGCGGGTGAAAGCGAAATGGGGTGGGTGGTTTTGGGATTTTTTAGAATATTTCAATGTTTTTGATGCTTTTTGCAATGTTTTGAGGCTATTTTTGATCTTTTTGGGTGTATGTGAATGTTTAGGATTTTTTGAATGTTTTATGAATGTTTCAAAGTTTCAAGTTTTTCCAAATATTTTTATGTTTTTTGAGTTTAGACCAAGACCTAAGGGGAAATTGACCTAGCGCCTTGAGGGCTCATCAATGATGGCCTTGCCTACATTATTCACATAAAGATGACGTAGTCTGACTGACTCTAACCAGTAATCGTTATTGATGAACATTTGATGGATTATCAGTTTATTGTGATGAACTCCTAAAGATTGACCTAATGCTAATGTAAATTTCTCGAGGGCTCATCGATGATGGCCTCGCCTACATTTGAGCTCAGAGACAATGTAGTTTGACAACCATGTTTTGATTTTATGACGTTTTGAACTGTTTAGGGGTTTTTGATGGGATTTGGATATTTCAGTGTTTTCAAGATGTTTTGGACATTTTAGATTTTGCAAATGTTTTGGATTTTTGAAGATGTTTTGATGTTTTTGAATTTTTCAAGAGATTTTGAGATAAACAATACCTAGATCATGATGTCAATGTCACGTTATGAGATACAAGACATGGATCAAGAGTTATTTGAAAACAAGAGTGCAATAACCTGCCCCCAGTGTCTAGCAATGTTTCATAGTTCAATAGAAAAACCAAGATAGGTAATGTATATGTGAATAGTTCAACAGAGTTTTATCATGCTAGATATGGGCTATGTGATTTCATGAGACAAAATGGTAAAAGAGCTTGCGTAATAAGCCAAAAGTTCATTGAAATTTTTTTTTCTAAGTTTTCACTGTGCGAGTAAAATAAACTATGTAATAAGCCATTACAATAAAAAAAATTCCTTTCTTTATTGAAAATATATGAATAAAGGAGCTATAACAACATACAATAAGGATTCCCATTCAATTACAATAATTCACAAGTACAATATTCCAAGAAAGTACACAACTACATACACAAATTCTTCGAGCTTCATAGCATAAGATATAGATAGTCCAGGAATTTTCCTTTCAAAACCTTGGTCTTCTATCACCTACGAAGGAGGAGAAGCACCACTCAAGTGCTTTTCTGCTAACCATAAAATCATATGTGGTCCCCCGCACATCTATCAATGATATATTGCCCTACCCTTCGACGAAGGTATTGGTTGGGTAACCCAATACGATATACCACTCTGAGCTTAGTGTTGTGCCCTACATGAGTAGGATTTATAACCTATGCTAGGTACCCCTCATGCATTTAAATGGACATAGTGAATTGACAGTGGAGCCCCAAGAAATTACACTACTTTGGCCAAAGTATTCTCACTCAATACTTCGAGTGATGGTCTACCATTCACTTACACTATAGCAAGCTCGTTATGACTTAAGGCCATTATATCTATGCTTAGGCAATCCCTCTCCATGAGCAAGCTACTCCCCGGGATAACCTATCTCTTTAGCACAACCTAAGGTAACACAAATCACTAAGCAAAGTACTAGTTCCCTCCCTTCATTGGATAACAATCCCAGGAGTAACCTACCAACTCTCTAGCATAATTAAATATCTAGCTATGACTGTTCCTTAAGCTGTCTATGTTTGATCATATCTAGTATAATAACAATATTTATGACAAACAATCTTTCTTACTCGTGTCTAATCATATCTAGTATAATAATAATACCTATGACAAGAAATCTCTCCTATCATGGAGTAATTACAAACAAAATAGAGTAAATAGTTTCCACTTTTCTTTCAAAGCAAACATTACTTTTCCCTATATGCAAATAACTACAAAAGACAAGTTTAAACAGTCAACAAGCAAATCATTCAACACTAATACAAACAAGGGAAGAATATCCTCATGCCTGTGATAAGCTTTCCAATCGACTAGTTGCAAACACAACACTTCCAAAACAACAACTAGCCCGGTAGCGATCCTTCAACAAAGACTCAATAACCACTATCTCTCATGTTGGAAAATACTTCTCTTAATAATAATATCAAACTCTCTCTAATGCTCAAATCTATCACTCACTGTAATAGTTCGAATATTGCTGAAAGATATGAAAATAGAATGCAGAAACTTGCTCAAGGAATAATGCATCCCAAACAAGTGCACTAGCTCCACTATTTATACAACAATATAGTAACTACCCAGCCTATAGTTTAGGCATGGTTTCCGACAGCAGCAAGCATGCACAACAACACATATATCACAACTAAAAGGCAATGAACATGTAAGTACATGCTCAACTTAAATAGCTACAAATCGACTCTATTGATCGACAACAATTAGAGACTAATTCAAATCTCCACATGATATAATTTGGTTTGCAATTGAAAATGAACATCTATAGGTATAAGGATTCAAAGGTGGTGTCAAAGCTTCATATTTACATATAGAGTTGGTGCAATTTCCTTTACATCTAAAACAATCAACATTAGATTTGCAACACCTAGCTTATATCAACTAAGTCATAGTATGAGTTGATTCACTTAATAAATTGGTTTGAAAAAGTCGTTAACATGTATATAGGCCTTTACAGATGTTGGTCAATGCAAAATAACATGGAACTTACAGTTTACTAAGTCCACGGGCTTCCCACAAAAGGTGTTGACTTATTCTTGCATTAAACATTGACTTAAAGTTTGCTATTTGTTTGTAGATTACAAACTCTTCTTTCACAGATGGCAAGAGTAAAATGTGGCTAAAGAATATAGTCACATCTTTATCAAACTTCGGCCTTGATTTAGTTTAATAAATTGGCCTCCAAGTTATCTATGATAATCGACTTCAAATCCATTTATATTATTTTAAATACATACATATATACTTAACATATATGTACATATTGTGTGTGTGAAATATGGGAGAGTTAGTAAATCAACACAAACACCAATGAGACATTATATTAGAGATTTAATCAATAAAATTGAATCAAATTGAAACAAGATTAAATTCCTAAAAATGTTCCATTATTTTTTATTAGGTAAGCAGGGAAAGGGCCCTGATCCCGTGGTTACAAAGCCAACACAACAAACAGAGAATCAAGTTGGGAAGAACAACACCAACCCCAACAAGAAAACAACAACAAAATGGCACTCAAGCCCAGAACTCCAATTGCAACCACAGAACCATCATTAGTTTAATCAAAAACAAAATCCCCAAGTTAATCCCCAAAGTAGTGTGCAAACCATTTATGAGGTTAACCATAGTCCAACGAGTACAAAACCATAACATTGATATCATGAAATAGCAGTCCGAGATAATAAAACTAAGCACCAACAAATTCAAAGCAGCCATTAAACTAGAGCAAAAAGTTAAGTTTTGAGGTCGCACCCATCATAGCACGACACATGAGTCCATTGGTTTCCCTCAAATTCTTCCACCACATAATTCCACATCTTAGCTAATAGAATAGGCCAAACAACCATCCACAACACAACAAAACAACACCCAATCACCATAACCTCTCTAAGGGTGGACAAAATAACCCGAAAATCCAACCAATTATTGCAGATTTCAAAAAAATTTGAAACCAACAGATCATGAGACAACCATCTCACAACCCTCTTAACTCTCAGAGAATCCAAAACAAATCTGAACACAACAAAAAGGTTGAAGAAGTAAGTAAATTTGGTCACCGAAAAAACCTCTTCGCTTCTAAAAGAGAAGTTACTACTGGAACCCTGCCCACAACAGCAAAGAGTCTCCACCATACTCGAACTCCCCCTCGATAGGAGTGGTCTCCACCTCAATTGGAGCAACGAAGGAGAAGAATTTCTTAAGAAGCATAAGCATCCCACCCCACCCTCAGAACCCTTCTCCACCTCCATAAGAGAGGTCTCCACCTCTAAAGGAGAGGACTCCACCTCAATAGGAGACACCATTTGCAAAGCCAGGAAGGAAGCACACACCCCCATAGATAGAGTACACATGGTAGTCATGAGTAACAAGAGCACCTGGGCCTTCAACAAGAATTTAGAAAGTAGACCTCCCAACAGAGGCAACAACAAGCCTTTCCAAAAGAAAAAGTATTACAAGAAAGAAACCCACAACGACATTCTTCAACATCATGAACAACTTCCCCAAAAGAGCATACAAACCACAAACCAACCCCAACAAAAGCCAGAACATCCATAGCCTCAACTTTGAAACTCATCAGCAAACCAACAAAGGGGGACACCTTTCCAATAAGGAGGGCATTGAAGACTTCCTCTAACACCATTTTCATCTTTTCTCAATTATCTTGAGACACAACAGGAACAAAAACCGAAATAGAACACCTTCCGAGCTCATTAACAAGGATCCCAAAGACTACGAGAAGGGCTATAGCCAGAAGCTTGGCATAGGCATAGCAAAACAAGAAGAGGGGAAGGAACAAAATGCTTAACCACAACCACAAAACAACCCCAACAACAGGAAGGGCTGAGATCCGCATAGATCCTCTAGGGCACATAGTAGAAAGCAACAATCCCCAACCACATTTGGGGGAAAAGGACAAGAGCTTCAAAAAAGACATGGAAACAACTTCCAACGGAGAGCCCCGATAGAGAGGCAACATGAGAACAAAAATCTCCCAAATAGTCAAAGGCACACCAAAAAGTAGAGCACCAATTCCACTGGATAGATCCAAAGCAATAATCTAGACTCCTCCCCAACCAAAGAACAACCTCCCTCCTTCAAGGAGACATCACAGAACAAGAAAACTCCAAGACCTGCGAGAGAACCACAGAGGATAGCTCAAGATACTTCAACTAGACACCTTTCATCCTTCAACTAGATTAGCAGCAGGAACCACAGTGTATGCATCCCTAAACCTAACCCAACAGTCCACAAAAGACAACAAAACAATGGTCACCAACAGGAGACAAGAAATGTTGCAGCTCATAGGAGTCAGCCAAAAAAAAACAATATCTTTTAGGAAAAGCTCAAACAGAAAAGGCCCAAAATCCCCACTAAAAATGATGCTCTCCAGAAGACAAAGCGTAACTAAAAATAAAATAGAGCAAAAAATCCCCACAAGATAAACATGAGGCTCTCTATGAAGCCACCCACACCGGGAACAGGGAGAGACAAGCAACCCTCCAACAACAGGACTCTTACAATAAAATCAATCAAGCTACCAAGGGCATCCTCCAACAGCCTCAAGGTACGAGGAAGCAGCCAGGAACAGGAGGGAAGAACCCGAACTTCCACATTCACAAAGGAATCCCCCAACCAACAAGAAGGGACAAGAAACACAAACCAAGAAACTCTTAGCACAACAACGACTGGAATCCCACAAACAGAACAAGGGGAAAGCTAGAGGAACAAGGGTTGAGAATCAACCATCACAGGACGCAAGAGGCTCCAGGGAAGGGACGAAAAAGAAGCAAAGAGAGCCCCAAGAATGAAGGCATGGTCAACCATGCCATTGAGAAACCACCCAGAACGCTAAGGAACAACTAGAGCAGAGCAAAAAACCGTAGGAGGAGCTAAAATTGAGTCCCCAACAACAACTTCAGACCCACCATTGCCAACATGCTCAGAAGAATGCAAACTACCTTTCCCACCTACGCGCAACTCCAACTCAAGAGATACGTTGAGGAGGTTGGTGTATGTGGAATGTCAGGAGAGACTCCAACTCAGAACGGACCAAAAGAAAGGCAATAAACTTAACAGGAAGGGCCCATAGCTGGCACCACTGCTCACAACAACCATCCACAACTTTCCCAAAGAACTAAGCCTCGACATGCCACAAACCAAGGCACTAGGCCAAAGTAGGCCCAGAGAGGAGCCACCAACAGAGTATAAGCTTCCACAGGCTGGTCCACAACAGAACAAGAAGCCCCAAAGCAAGGGGGCTAGAGGAGGAACACCACACTCAAGCCCAACAAACCAGGATGAAGTCGCAGGCCTCCAGGAAGCCCCGAATCACCATCATCATCCTCTGAATCAGACTCTCCATTCTCAGAACTAGCAAAAAAATTCAAACACCCTTTCCTGCTTGCACTCATCTACTTATTATTATTTGATGTTAAGAGCTATTATTTTGCAAATTAAATAAGGCAAGGTTATTTAAAAATTGATATGCTCAACTTTTCATCCATAGTGGTTCCACAAAATTTAATTAATTATCATATTTAATGTTAATTTAAATGTCAATTAATTTCATATGCTTTATAAAGTAATATTTCCATGATATGGATACTAGTAATGGCTTAATTAATTATTTTCTTATAGCAATTAATAGATGGATTATTTATTTAATTTGTTAACACTATGCCTAAATAGGGAAACTATTAATACATCAAATCGGTCATTTTATCGTATCCATTATTTAAAGGTTTTCAACTTAATCAAATGATTATTTTAGATTCAATTTCACTAAAATAAATGAATTTATAAAATAATTTACTTTCCACTTTAATTGAGGCATAATTTTTAATGCACTATTTAAACTTGTAACTAAAATAAGTTTGAAAACCCTTGTAAGTCATGAGGGAATTAAAACTATCAATCTAAATTCACCCTCAAATTAATAATTTATCACTATCCAAATTTTATTGACTTGATTTACAATTTTCACTTAGTTTTTATGACCCATTTGCATTAATCCTGCTTCGGGAGTTATTACTTCAATTAACTTGTGTTTAATGTCTCAATATCTTAAGGTTTTTCTAGCCCTAAGAGGACTTTGGATTTTAACCTCAATATTTAAATTCATAAGGTCTCACTTAAATTAAATTTTATTAAGTCAATATTTTTTATTCAAATGTTTCATAGGATAAATTTAAATCATAACTTGAAGTTAAGGGACCTAACTTTGTGTCCCCCACCATGGACTAAATTACTCTTAAGGTGATATTAAATAAAATAATCAATAATTAAATGGTTAATGGAAGGAGCATTCATTCCCAACCATTGGATCAGATTGAAAGGTAGCCATTGGATTCTAGGGCACAAAAACTAACCCTAATCTTTAAGGGTGCTCTTATAAAACTTGTTTTATTTTATTTTCTCCCTTCATTTTGTGTTGTAGAGTTGAAGAGGAGAAGAAATAAGAAGTCTTGTGCAAGGTTTTAGGAGAATATTTCCCTATATTTTTTTGTGAAAGGATTTGTTCCAATGCTACAACTTTACATTAATTTCATTTCTCTTACTATTTTTTTAATTTTATTGCATTTAAGCAAGTAATACTCAAATTTAAATAAGTATGTGTAGGAATAATGGTTGCGCAAGGAATGATTTGGGTTTTATTCACTTCTCTTTATCTTTTCACTAATGAATTTTTTAGATTTATGAATACCCATGAGGAAAGGGTTGCAATGAGGCATAATTTTGGTTCTTTGTTTATTAAATTTTTAAACCCTCAAAGGTTTCTGGCAACTGATAAATTTGGTCATATTTTCCATGACAAGGAGATTCCTTAATATAGTTTTTCACAATTTCTAATTGTAAATAAAGTAAAAATTGAGAACACAAATGAATAGATTGAATAAGAACTCCTTACATACATATCTTTGTTTTCTTTCAAACAATACATTCAACACATTATAATTCCTTATACATTCCTAACCCACAATACACTAACCTTCATTCTTATGACTTGAATGTGTTAAAGGTGAAGAAAACTAGAAGGGGTGAATCAGTTGTCTAAAATTTCAAACTTAAGAAACTTCAACACTTATCAATTCCACAACCACTATTATGTTATTAAGGTTGGAGCATAAAATTACAAATAACAAAAATTAAAATCAA
>VDFB02324032.1:0-110828 GCA_007258455.2 Sequoia sempervirens | reverse complement strand
GTATGATTTGATTAGATGGGTTATGAAGCACTTATTTCAAACAAATATCTTTATGAAAGAAGTATATTGGCATGAAATTAAATATGATTTGTATTCCAATGTAAAAACTACAAAGAATGGAAACAATTCTTTCAACACATAAACTATTATGTAGTAGTATATTAAAATGAAAAAGATTACTCTATATTAGTTAGGATGCACAACTAAGAAAATGATCTAAAGTGACTTATTTATCCTAGAGGAACTAAGTATATAGTATACAAAGAAAACCAACAAACCCACAACTACCCCTATTTTGAAGGATTTTATTTTTCTCCCCTTCCTGATCTCGCTAATATTGTCTAATTATTTTAAAGAGATGAGGGGTCATAACACAACTTTATTCAACCCAGTAAATAGCTTGGTTAATGAAACTTTACAAAAGCAACAAAACAATTGCTACATTTGGCATTTCATCTTGAATTAAGAGTGGTGACAATAATCTACTTATAATTTAATAAAACACTATTTTTATAAGAAGGCTTGACATTAGAAAGATAATTGTTACTTATAGTTTAATAAAAAACTATTATAGTTTTACTAAAATATACTATTGTATGCTTGCATGGCTTCTTAGTTAATATATGGGGAGATAGAGATAGATTGGGAGAGATAGAGAGAGAGATAGAGATATATGGGAAGAGAAAGAGAGATGGAGATATATGGGAAGAGAAAGGACGAGAGGTGGAGATAGAGATTCGATGGATAGGGGGATAGGGAGGGAGAGATGGTGAGAGATAGAGAGGGGGAGATAGAGAGGGGGAGGGAAAGAAAGGGATATAGATAGAAAGAGATAGAGAGAGAAGTGAGAGGGAGATAAAAAGAGAAATAGAGATAGAGATCTATAGAGTAGGAGAGATGGAGGGAGAGATGGAGTGAATGAGAGAGAAAGGGGGGAGAGGGAGAGATAGCTCAATAGATAGAGGGGGAAGAGGAAGTGACATATATAGTGGGAGATATAGAGATATAGAGAGTGACAGGGAGAGATATATCAATCACCCTCCCTATATCTCTATCTATTCATCCTTATCTCTTTATCTCTCTACCTCTATCTCTTTGTCTCTCTTTCTATTTGTATGTTTGTCATTATCTCCCTCTCTCTCTATATTTTCTTCCCTATATTTATCTTTGTCTCGTTAAATGTGCAATGGGTACATTGAAGAGGTCTTAAAGGAGAATTATCATATCTTTAATCAAATGGCATGCTACCTTGAGCATAACTTCCCAATGACACATGCCATCCTTGGATTGTTGACATGAAACAACCAATCAAAATTTAGTTTCTCTCTCTCATATTAATATATATTACTATTATGTTAAATATATATTATATTAATTATATTTTGTATTATATAAAAATATACTTATTATTAATTATTAATTATAATAATTTTATACATATTTAATAATTTTGTTAAAGAATATAATATATAATTATAATAAGTTGAATAATTATATTATTTATTATGTAAAATATAGCTAATATATACTTAACTATATTGTAGAATATTAAAACCTAGCTAAATGGTGCCAAAATTTTCAACTTAATTAACATACTGTAAAACCTAATGAAACCAGGTTGTAGCTCATCAAATTGGAGAAGTGAAAGGTCAATACCAATGCCGAGGAAGAGTTTGGAGTAGTGAAAACAAGGTCAATGCTAATGTCGAGGAATATTTTGGAGTAGTGAAAACAAGGTCAATGTCAGCGCCGAGGAAAAGTTTGGAGTAGTGAAAACAAGGCCAATGCCAACACCGAGGAAGAGTTTGGAGTTAAAACAAGGTCAATACCAACACCGACGAAGAGTTTGGAGGAGTGAAAACAAGGTCAATATCAGCGCCGAGGAAAAGTTTGGAGGAGTGAAAACAAGGTCAATACTAGCGCCGAGGAAGAGTTTGGAGTTAAAACAAGGTCAATACCAATGCCAACGAAGAGTTTGGAGGAGTGAAAACAAGGTCAATATCAGTGCCGAGGAAGAGTTTGGAGGAGTGAAAACAAGGTCAATAGCAATTCTGAGGACGAGGTTAAGGGCACTTAGGGAAAATTGACAACCAAGGGGCAATGAGTACTATAAGTTTGGCACCCCCATTCTCTTTAACCTTCAATTTTCATGCCTAGTTTCCAAAGATCTTCTCATACATTGGCACCCCCATTCTCGTAAAATGGTATAAGATAAGATAGAAAAAATAAAATAGCTTAGTCTTTCACATTTTTATTGACCAGCCTTAGGTCTTGGAAAAACTCCCATAATCTACCCACATCTTGGTTGAGGTCTAGGATTTCATCACACATAGCCTTCATCGCATGAGTCTGAAGCAATTGTAGACTTAGCCCAAGTATATCCTAGGCTAAGGTATATCTAATGAATGGAAATAAAGGCATGCAATTCTTCTTTAATACCTCCACCACAAACATATGCAAGGTGTTGGTTGTTTTTACGGTAAACAAGTTGATCTTCTAATCTACCTATGGAATTTTCAATTCCAATAAAGGGCAACTCGAAGGACCTGAACCAACTAATGAGGATTTTAAAGACCTCCTACACTTTGGGCTCTACAATACCCAGGAGGGTGATTCCTTAATGCATTTACAACCTCTACACCATCATCATAAACAACATTAACAACAATAGATAATCTCATTTAATAGCTCAATATAATAGGACAATACCGAATAGAATTGGTTTTTTATCAATAATATCAACTATTTGGAGCATGAGATAACTACAACAACATTTCACAGTATAAGATAGTCATTGATTTTCCATTTTTAGCAAGCTCTAGGTAAAGGCAAACAAATACTGAACCATATGAATAAGTATAACTTAGATCAGTGCCATATATCCATTAGAGGAGTCAAATTTATAAGCATCTAAGGGTTTATGAAAGATTTAACACATAACATATAAGATCCTTGATAACATTGCTTTACAATCTCATCAATATGTATTCTAACCTAATACTACTTATCATATCCTTATACAGAACATATCCATCTACAATCCCACTCAAGCATTTTAATTAATTCCTTGAATTAAAGCTAAAACAAGAATCATACACACCACAATAGTGAGATGAATGAAACAACCCTTGATCCATTTTATTCAAAATTCGGATATGCTTGTACAATGGAGAGACATGAGTTTGAATTAATCATATCAATCCAAATGCCAGTACTATCATAAAACATCAAATCCCCATGAATTCAAAACCTACTACAGAATGACTCAAAACCTAAATTGCATTTTCCCTAAAACCATCAGACTTTACAATTTGCTCCGCAACTTCGTCTAGACTCAACCAAAAATATCTAACTTGTTATCCCTTACTTTTGGCCGTGAAATCCTTCTTATAGAAAAAGAAGGAGCAAACAAGCATCGGGCCAGAAAGCACACATGTCACCAACCAATTGGACCACCTTGTGATATTCCAAAAATTTGTTACAACAACAATCTCCCTAGAGAATCTTCTTGTTCATCATGCCCGTTGAGAATGGTTCATGCAGCAACAAAAAACTTCAAGAACTTCGTGCCTATATTGTCACCAAAAAACAAAACTGGAATCTGTTGTAACTGCAACAACTGATTTGTCAACCATTAGCAACCTACTCCTTTTCACTCTTCCTCAGTTAAATATACATTTACCCATTTCTAGTACTCTTCATCAATTGGCCAATCAAAATTGATCACCTCATTCACCTTGACACTATAAGGTTTGTACTTAACTACCACCTCATTCTCTTCTCTTTCAAAAGACTCCAAGAATGATTTGGTGCTAATGATTTTGTCCATATAGCTCACCAACAAATCATAATCTGAGTTACCCTATTTTTGAGGGTTTTGTAGTCGAAACATGATATAAAGAGGCTCTTACACTTTTTTTTATTACTGTAGCTTGTGTAAGAGGCCCCATGGATATTGTTGTAATTGTAGGATGCATGAATAGGGCGTAGGATGAGAAATAAAGAAGGTATAGTTGTTGTCCTCAATAGTTTTGTGAAGAAAAGCATGTGAAATGAGAGGTTCAAGCCTAGGTTTCAACAAAACATGTATGGGAGATATGATTTTATGAATTTTTATCCATGTGCGCATCTAATGGGTTGTTTCGAACACTAAATATAATGATACACACACACACAAAACATATATGTATGTATATGTATGTATGTATGTATGTATGTATGTATGTATGTATGTATGTATATGTATTTTTAAATGTAAATGTAAATGTAATTACGGATGCTCTCCTAGAACAATAAATGCAACATATCATTAAAAAATCTATATCTATGTATATAAATGTGTATTTCTAAATGCAAGTGTAAATGCAAAGAGCATATGGTTTTGTAGTGTTATAGATACAACATATCCATAAATTAACATAATTGAAATTCTAAAGTCTTCAACACATATAATATGAAATCGATCAAACTATTAAACTACATGAGAAATAAATGAAAACAGTAAATGCATATGTATGTGTATTTGTAAATGTAAGTGTAAAATAAATAAGAATAATGAAAATTATAAAAGAATACAAGGAAAGGTCTCCTCCCTTCTTGGTAGTGATAACCTCCTCCACACACAACCCTTAAAAATTATGAATAGAGGAATATAATCTTTGAAGAACTCAAAGTTGATTCTCTCCTACTTGATGCAATTAGTCATTTTATCCTTACAAACATTTATAGTGATTACTAGAGGCACATAGACCAATTCTTCATAATAGAAGAATTTGATCATACTTTTCCAATGATGGCATTATGAGAAAACCTTAGGTTAAATGAATAATTCCTAGCTAAGTTCTTTAAATCATGTCCAACCGTATAAGAGAAGACCACTGCTATGTGTACCTGGATACCATGGAGAAAGGCTCTTTGGGCTCTTTCATCAATCATCCTACCTTAAAACATACCAAAAGTCTCTTAGCAATTAGACACAGGAAGATTTAAGATGACTTAAAAAAAATTATTGCCAAAGCATAGACTTATGATGACTTAACCAGGCTTAGTACACACTCCCTTCCTATTAACCACTTAGACATATGGAAATTAAATGTAAATTTTCTGCTATTTTTAGTCATGTAGGTGTCCAATAAACCACTTGGTGGTGTTTCCCTTCAAGTTTATTTACTTGAATGAAGAGCAAAAGTCCTTTGATTATAATTAGAGAATAAATTTGAGGCCTGGGTTGTGTAACTAGTGGACCATAGTCACATTTAACACTTGTTACAAATTTTGGGAGTTAAAACATTAAGTAGATTTTATTTGTGATGGACACATTTGGATGGTAGTAACAATAACTTGCAATCTATCAAGACTTGATTACCTTATAACCTATGAAATTCTACTTATGACATGATAGATTAATCATAATGTCACCTTAGGATTACATCACCATGAAAGAACTTCATCCAACATCCTTATGAGTGCAGGTACCACCAAATAGGTATTTGTCAGATCTGTCTTCCTCGAGCGAGGGAAATTCATGAAGAGAAGAGGAAGCGAGACATGTAGTATTTCTAAAAGAGGGAGATCAACTAGAGATCAAAAGATTAGAAGAAAATTTTGTAAACGCATGGAATTTTTTCTTGTTGAAGGGGGGTCATGTTCTTATGATGATGAGAGCATAGGCGACGTCAAGGTTCCCTTGAGGTACAAACATCAATGGAAACAATAGGTACCCAAGGAAATTCCTCCAATAAACACTGATTTTTGTGTCAACGAGAGGATATATCACATAGCACCATCGTCATTACATGGGTTGGGCCTATTTTGCATAGATGGCATAAAAGTCTATTATAACAAAGTTACTAAATTGATGGAGTATGTCAGACCCTATTACAGTTACAAAGATTGGATGCAACTGGTTCAATATACACGAAGTATGCATAGGTATGCACTGTCAGCAAATTATATACAGTTAAAAGATAAGGATCAAAATAAAGGAGTGGCTATGTACATTAACAGAAGGCCAAAAGCATCAAGGAAAATTGCAGGGTTTATAAACAGTACACGACCTGGGTCAACAAATAAGCAACCCAATTGCATATTCAAGGTATGCGAGGGAAACCGTGTATTCGTATGTGTGATAAAATCAATAACTACATGGGAAGAGTTGCTAATCAATTACAATTTGAATTGCTTAGTTACAAACACAATTACTATGGGGGTGGTACATACTATGTACCATTTTACCCAACCTCCAATTAATGACTCCAATATACCATTTTATTCTTCTTTTTTTCGTAAGTCTATTGGTTTCATTTTGGTAATGTTTTTTTATATTTAATTTTTGTCACAATGAGACATTGATCATATGGAGAAGGCTCTAGCCCAAAGCATAGATCGTGATTTATCTTCAGGTGCTTCTACCTTATAGGTTTACCTCATTGTAATTGTACAAATTAGATACGAGCAAAATGTTTTATTATTATGTTGTGTTGATAAGTTTAGATATGAGCTTCCACTGTCACGTGGTTCGCCCTATTAAGTAGAGAATATTAAACTATTCTTGAAACAAAGAGAAGCTCAATAAGGTAATGCACTTTTCAATATAAGAAATGCATCATTTGAAGCATCAAACCAATATGCAAAGATGAAAGAAAGTGCTAACTTTTCACTATGGTGGCAGAAAAATGATTCTTTATAACTTGAATCCATGCTCTGCATCATAATTTGAAGTTGTTTTCATTCCAATGTTCTGAGTTTAGTTTGTTTTTGTGGCTTTGTATGAATACTACATTGTGTTGTGTGTGGATTTGGTTTCAAAGCTCTGTTTCTTCTGTTTTTAGTGGTGGCATAACTCTAAAATTTGACTTTTGTGCTTAATAGGTTAGTGGAAAAATTGACAGCTCTGAAGGGTTTAGAGGCTCGATTGAGATAGATACGTGGATATTTGGATCTTCTTGTTGATGGGAGGCTTCCACCTAACCATGAAATTTTGTATCATCTGTAGGTATGCAAAAATTTCTCTGCTTACATTCATTCCTGGTCATAAATGTTGTAAATGATATTAATGCTTTAAACTTAAGATTTGTTTCATTGTTATAATGATCAAAATGTTATACTTTGCTATACATTCAAGCATTCTCTTGCCTCCTACCCTTTGCTCTCTCCCCCCTCTTTTTAAAAATTTTCTTTGTCATAAAAGATTCACATTTTTGTCTCATTTACACAAATTTATCTGAAGTGCTAGGAGTGAATAAAGATATGTAAAAGATGATGGATTATGTCTAAACAACAACTTTCCATCTTATATCTAATTAAATCCTTAATATTTGAATAGTTTAGAGATCGAATAATGCTTGTATATGCATGTGTAGCAATAAGGGATCCTATGTGAAGATTGAAATTTAAAACATCACTTTGGTATTTTTCCTTAGGCAGTGAAATGATATTTTGAGTAATACAAACCTAAACACACATTGATATTTTTCAGCATTGCATTGAGGAAATTTCTTTCTCTTATACCTACCCTCGGCTAGACATGGAGGTATATAATATTGGTTTCTGGGTTTATTCTATAAGTAGTTAATTTCACATAGGAAGACTAAAATCTTCTTAATGTCCTATGCTAGGTGTGAAAGCATATGAATCACTTGTTGAAGGCACCATTTTGTATTCATCCAAAAACTAGTTTGTTCTTTTTTTATGTTTCTTGCAAGTGTCTTTTTTAGGCTCTAGAGATGTAGCTCGGCTCTTTGCTTTGCACTTTTCATCTATTTTGATGATTATAGTAGATTGTCCTCATAATTTTTCATGTAGATCTATTTGTAACCTTATTTTCTATCTATCAATTTGCAAACCAGTCACATATTAAGGACCATTTCACTAACTTGTAGTCATCCATTACTTCATATGTTGTAGGTTGTGTTTGTGTGCCAATAAATCCTAATGATTGCGAGAACTTTAATCCTACAAGTGTACCCAATCTTTCTCAAGTAAAAGTCTTACCTTATTTTATAGTACTTTAAATGGTTAATTGAAGGTGCTTCTTTAGATCTGAGATAGTTGAACCCTGGATTAAAATATGGTATTAGATGGAAGTATAATGATAAAACTGAGGTCCATTGAACACAAATTACGAACATAATTTACTGACTATGAATAGTGTTATAATTATAATTATTTCTCCTTTACCTACCTCTGCATTAATGAAAAAGATAGCAGATATTGGAAGTTCATTACATGTCTCATGTATGTGTTAGTATTTTAATTTTGTTTAAGTTGTTCAAGAGCTTGATTAGGTCAAGAATATGTTCTACAAGCTCTAGCACTGCTCAGCATGTTCCCTACACATTTTCTCTTCAATCTAGACGTTTCTTAACTCCTTCCCTTGTTAGCCCTTGGTTGTTCTCAAGTGTAATGCTTTGTCTATGCATCTTGCAGTCTATATGTATGATCAATCATCTCTTATGAAGCATGGATAACCTTTCATGGAATTGTTGTTGTAATTAGACAATTGCCATTGTGAGAATAATCATTTAATTTTTATGGAAGTAAGTCTTTTTCATATTATTTGACTTGGTATTGTAAACTTTTCTTTGAAGGATTCTCTTGGGGGGGACAGTAGAACTGTGATGATAGGTAGAGTTGTACAACACCATAAATCATTTGGCATTATCAATATATTGCTTATAGAATACTCTGTGCAAGTAAAATGGAACAATTGGTCTCGAATTCAAATATGAATATAAGTACATTATACACAAGAAGATGGTATCTATTCTATGATTTAAAGAACCCCAAAATAAGAAAATTAATAGGTTTCATTTGTTTACTTGCTCTTAGACACTTGTTTAATTGGCGAGACCTTTAGAATGTCTTGTTGATAACCAACAATGTTTAAAACTCCTGAAGAGGTCAGATCAGTATGACATTGGATCTGTCTTGTCGATGGAAGTCATTGGCAAGACATGGACTATCGGAGTGAGTTTTCTATCCTATTTTGATGATTGATCTCTCACCAATGTGTTGGCTTCAGTGGTCATCACCAAGAGTCTCCGCAATGGTACATTTCAACGAATATTTTTTAAAAAAAAATTGCATTGTCTCATCGCAATTTTGACAAAACCCACCGACAAATCACCAAAAAGGTCCGACAAAGTTGCTATAGCTGTGATGAAGGCTTTGTCATAACTCCTTGCCCATTTCGTCACAATTTCAATGAAGGCCACCGACGAATGACATAAAAGGTCCAACGAAGTTGCTTAGCTGCGACGAAGGTTTCATTGTAACTCCTTGCCCATTTCGTCGTAATTCCGATGAAGGCCACCGACGAATCACAAAAAAGGTCCGACAAAGTTGCTTAGCTGTGATGAAGACCTTGTCGTAACTCCTTTCCCATTTCGTCAAAATGGCGAAGAACTTCTGGTGTTGTTTTGATGCTTCGGAAGAGCCATTGCAATTGCATTTTGGTTGTAATTCGTCAGTGGATACACAAAGTTTTTGTCAATATTCTGACGAACATCCGAGTCATTTTATGATGCCGATGATCGACGAATTTGTGCCATTATTTCGACATTTAATTTGTCGTTAGAATTTTGACGAAAAATAGCAACGAAATTTTTTTCGTCAATTCGTCGATTTTTTGACAAATGTTTGTCGAACGACCAACAAACGTTCATTAGAAAATGGAGTAAAATTCAATAGTGTTAGCAAACATTATCAAGACAAAATTAAGAGAAAATGGCATGTATTGTCTCTACTTTCAGTCTAAGAAAACTTAAAATAAAATGTCAAATAGTTATCTAATCCCAATTATTTTCCCTTATTATTTCCAAAAATCTTATTCTTTGATATTTCTGTGTCTTCATGTTTGAAAATGTTTCCCCAAGATATGAAAATTCATAATAGTTAACTTTGTCCATCTAGCAAACCTACTATTAGCACCATTAAACAAAACCTCTCCAACAATATGATCTTAAACAAAGCTCAAGTAAGCAATATATTTGGGCAATAAATAATTTTGCAAGCCTACTAAAAAAGCCCTATTTTATTGCCATCAATGATCAAATAGCCTTTAGGGTTTTGATTGAGGGAACTTGCGACCCAAGAAGTGACCTTACAAGTGCTAACTATTATATTAAGAAGTATAAACTTCTAAAAGGTATGTGATCTGAATAGAACATCTTAACAAGGTGTCTGATAAACAAGTACACAGAAAACAAAAAATGACCTATTTTATTATTTTGGTCACAACTGTGATCCAAAGTGTAAGTAGTGTAAGTTACTTCCACAAAGGAAAAGGTTGAATCTATAAACAATTTAGATCATATTGCCAAGGTGTCAGCTATTTGATAAACAAGAGAAAAAAAGGAACTATTTCATCATATAGGTGTCAATTGTGATCCAAATTGTTGAAGCAAAGAGATGAATTTTTAAGTTACTCTCTATAGTAGCATTGTCAAAATCCTTAAATGTGCACCTTATTATATATAAACACACATGGAAAAGTTGGAAAATAAGACACAAGCACACAAACTTAAAGCAAGTAATTTAAATTTAAAACAAAATCTTGCTAAATATGATAGTATTCATAATAAATCACCAAAAACATGTCTTATTCATTGAAGTATATCTTAGATCAGGTGCAGAGAGTGTCTAAATGCCAGAAATTGCATCTTTTTGTCAGCTTGTCATTTCTTTGCAAAATTTACATTGAAATATGTAAAATTCTTTCAGCTCAGTTGCATGAAATAAGTTCTTTGTTATATACTAAAATTCTATACCTTAACTATGAATGTCATTATGTGTGAACATGGACAATAGTTCAGTGCTAAATTAGAGTCAATGCTCACTAACAAAAGTGCACATCATAGGTTGCTTCAATCTTCATTTTTTGCAATGTAGTTTATAAATCTTTAGCCTTTATGATGAAGAAGAGATTTCCAACTCGCAATTGTGTTAGTATTTTCTCAATCATCATTGTAAATGACCAAATCCAAATTTGGTGGCTTCAAATAGTGAGTTAGTTTTATGTTAGCTCTACAAAATACAAGAGAGCAATCTACGTTATCCAAACTTCCAACTTCCATTCAGCTATAAAATATATAAATATGTAATATCTACATGTTTAGACAAACATTATTACCTGTATATTGTTTCCTTGCTATGGAAATTTAAATAATTTTTCATGCTGAATTTTCTTAACTATGTATTTTGCATAAAAGAAGAAAACAGGCATTGACATCGGTCATTGCATGATGATGAAATATGTTGACCACTATTAATAGAAATTTAATTGCTTTGGGTAGTAAATAGCTGAAAGCTTAACTAGTTATGTCTACAACATTCATAGTAAAAAGGAGGGAAGTAACTTCGTAAGATAAATAACTATTATAGAAGTTAAAGAAAATCAAAATAAGTTGAGCTGAAAAAGTTAACCAATTATTTTGTGTAGGATAAGTACCTTTGCTAAGCTACAAATGTCTTTTTAGCTAGGTGGTGGTGTAATGGTGTTGTCTTCTTTAACTATTGCTATAATGCAATTATCTATTGCGAGTGAAAATGTTCCTTTAATTGAAACTTGCATAGCAGGAAAATTAATGCGAACATGTCTTTTTTGTAATTTATAAACGGTATTTCTACCAGCTAAAGAAAGCTATTTTGTAGCTGTTGTTTGTTTAGGTAACAATCCAAAGCTTTGCCTGGTGTTTGGATGGTACATTGGAGAAAGTGCTTGTATTCAAATTTTGTTGTTGTTGCACATGTTTTGCATTGAGCAATGTCATTGTTTGATGAATCTATAAAGAAAACCCTTTGTTCACACGAGGTGTAGATTGGTTCATATGGTGGAAAATGTATGTTCTTGGGCTTGAGGGTTTCAGTTACCTAGAATGGCAATGCAGATTCTGTAAAAATAAATAATGAGCTTTATTTAGTGATTAGAGAAAGGAGCTAAATGACTTCTTTAACTATTACAGCAAAATTGAATATGGAAATTAATATTGGTTAGAACAACTATGAGCTGAAATCTAATAATAATTTTGAAGCAGCCTTAAATGTCTCATAAGACATGATTTCCAACAATCTAATCCTTAACAGAACGAAAGAGGAAACAAAAATGATGTTGTGAGGATACATTTTATCATATTTTATCCATGAGAAGAGGTTACCCATGTAATCTAATTATGTTGTTTTCAACCTTATTCAATCTAAACTAATTTATTTCATGATATTATGAACAATCTAAGTTTAGTATCTTTAAGTTCTTATTAAGATTGAAATCTAGATGTCTAAAATAAATCACAATAAGACTATTGTTAGATTCACAAGTATAAATTGAGTGCTTTACCACTGATTTAACTGTATCAAATGCAATGTCTTCCAAAAGTAAAATAATTACATTAACTCCTTCAGTAGGAAAATTATAACATTACTTGACAAGAGGTCATTAAAATAAACAACAGCATTACAATTTGACTACAAAATAGAAAAAGAAAGAAACAGAAATATTGAGGTATCAAGCTAAAACTTATGCAATGAAAAACAATAGCTCTATTTACAACAAATCAACATATTTTCCTTATACAACTTCTCAAACAGAAAAACATGTCATGAATAGGTGTCTAAAGCAAAGTTTCATACTTACCATTTCCAAAGAGGCACAAAAACGTTACCATAAATTTCAACCAAGAGAGAACTTAGGACCTGTGTATTCCATCATCTTCTAAGGTCCATATTTAGTAAAAAAACACAAAAAAGTTACCATAAATTTCAACCAAGAGAGAACTTAGGACCTGTGTATTCCATCATCTTCTAAGGTCCATATTCAGTAAAAAAGTAATGAAGTATTCTATGAATGCAATCATGCAAAGAAATTATGTTTCTATTTCTACTTTGACCAATAAGAAAAGATTTATATATATATAATAAATAAAAATAAAAATATAACAACCGGTGGAAAAAAAAATTGTAAGTATGGGCAATACAAGCCAATGATTTGCTTAGTGAAATGGTCAAGCTGGACAACCATTAAAAAAATCCTAAGACCCAGACAACCATGAAAAGTCTATAGTAGTTTTTGTGAAGGCATGATGGCCAATCATTTTGTTATGGCAAGAACAATGAAAGATTAAGGTTGCAGGCCTATGAACATTAATAAATAGCTCTATTTATTGCCCCTCAATAAGCACGGTAAGAGATACAAGGGAATTGTGTTTTGAAAAGAAGAACAAGGCTTTGAGGAACAAAAGGACAAACCATGGAATCTAAAGGACAGTCACCATGATCATTAGAGGGTAGTGAAAGATCCCATAGCACAATTAACAGTCCACTACAAATTGTTAAAATGTGTGTTTTTCCAAATACAAGCATTGTAAAACACACAAACCAATTGCAGAGGAGAAAACACTCACTGTGAACCAATTTTGATTACTCAAGGCACATTTCCAAAACATATACTTTATTTGATAGTAGAAAGTCAAGGTAAATGCAAGACATTAAGAATCCATAATGTCTCTTTTTCTTGATATTTTTTTTGTTTTATAGCATGTTACTAGTAATTGATTTATCTTTAATTTTCTGAATTCTTTTCTTCATCATACCTGTATGTTGGAAGATGTTAGTGGTTCTAGAAAAGCGTTCATACACAGATCATTGAGCTCACCAATGAAGTTGGATTGTGTTGTTTACAGAACTGCTAAGCCTATTGGGTTGTTGCGAACAATATTCTTGAACAATAAAAGTGGTGTTTTTGTTGATGCCAACATCACTTGCAATCTGGTGTGGGGCTCTATATGGCTGCTAGGTACTATAACCTGTAAAATAGTCAATTGTGTTAGTTGTCATAGTCACTAAAATGCATGATGGAAGAGATATAGAATGAGGTTTGAGATTATTGTAAAACATCTTACAGTAGTCATATCGTTGTGTGAGACTCCATCTTTGACGTCCACCTCATATTTCATTGGCATTTGATGGTGAGCAGTAACAATAGCACCAAATGATCCAATACAATAGCTATCTTTTGACTGAATTAGTTGCAAGATTGTTGTGTCAGGTATTAGTTTACATTCTTTGCAGACTTTGCTAATGCTTTGAATGGTGGTTTTATGAGTGAATTGGAGACAGTAAACAACATCGCCTCTTTCATATTGTGATTTTTTTTACTACAAAGTTTGTGAGTCATACACTGGTATGATGCGATAATTGTGGCAGGAATATGTCAATCAGTTTGTTGTTAGTGTTTGTTGTTATTGTCATTTGGCCATGCTTATTGACCAAATCAATATGAACAATTGGTACTTTTGGCTAAATTGTAGGGTTTTTGGTAGCAACAAGGCCATAAATGACTAGAACGTCACCTTTGAAGGCTACAGCTAATTGTTTTGTACAAATATCAAGTATGCTTGATGGTTGAACATGTTTTGTCTTCGTTATGTAGATCATTGAAATGCCAGCAATGATGGAAATTAAATGAGCAAGTGATCTTGCAAAAAATAAAGTTACATATAGCATAAATGTGATAGAAGACTTGCCTCTTTTGTTCTTGGTTGTCACTTGAGAAAGGAGCATCATTTGTAGGGGTGCCTACATGACTGAGAAACAAGTGTTAGAAGGCATTGCTAGAGAGCATAATGTCAAATTCATATTTCTAATGCAGAGAAAAAGAATATTAAGTATGTCAATACATATTTTCATGCTCTGAGAATGTGATACAAGACTTGTCTCTTTTGTTCTTGGTTTTCACTTGAGCAAGTAGCATCATTTGCAGGGGTGCCTACATGACTGAGTGACAAGTGTTAGAAGGAATTGCTAGTGAGCATTAATGGAAAATGCATTATTCTAATCCATGGAAAAAGCATATTAAGAATGTCAGTACATATTTTCATTCATTGTCCATTTTTTGGAAGGCAGGTTCTCTGCAACCTTTGATTGGTCCATGTTGTGTTGTCCAACAACTATGATTTATTTCTTGTAAGTGCTCCTGGAAACATATGCAATCACATATTTGTGCAATAAATCAATTAAAACAAACTTAACAAAAAAATTGATGGCAAGTAACTTGGTTTTGAATCTTGTTGGTGTCAGTGCAAGGCATTTACCTTTTGAAGAGGGTATTGGTGATAGAGTATTGAATCTTCAACTAGTCAAGGACAAGCTACCATCAATGGGATTGAAAATCAATTATAGTGTCTAAAATCTTCTTTCCTAGCAGTACATGCAATGACATGTTTGTGCGGTGAATGAATCAAAACAAATTGAACAAAAAATAGCTTAACAATTAAATCAAAATCAGCTTTTTAATTCTAAAAATATTGAAATAGCCCAACAATCACTCATTTTGTCAGTTTCCTAGTTTTTTCCCTGATTTTTACAATATTCCCATTAAGATCTTTTGAACCTTTCTAGTTTATTTCCTTGTTATATTTTTAGAAACATTAATTTATACAGCAACTAAGTTTGCAATCTGAATGTCTAGCTCTGATAATTTTTTTGGCTTCTCTAACTATTGTGAGGTACATCGTCAAACACTATTTCAACCTTCTTATTTGCACTATAATTTTTTAGAAGACATTTTTTTGGCTAAAGGGGATCTGATCTTGAAAAAGCATTCCTATTGAGGTTATTATCCCAATTTCTTTGTGAGATGTAGTCAGAATCATTCATTTATATTACTTCTATTTATAGGGCAACATTCTTAACTTGAAGAGGTCTACAAAATGGTGTATATTTTAAAAAAGAATCTGCATAAAGAAACATAAGCATGAAACTTAAAAAGTATGCTCTTATGAGAGTCTGTGGGAAAATTGTGATACCTCTTAGATAAGATATTCTTCAGTACTTTTTTGTCAAGTCAAGAACAATGTTTCCAGCATCAAGTCTTTAAACTCCAAACACTTCTTAGGAGTTGTTTGATGCCCCCTTCATAACAATATTCAAGCATAGCTCAGTAAAATCAATTAATTTTCCTATCACATGCATTTTCCATCATATTATAAAACACCAACTTTGGATATATGCCATGATAAGTTCAACAAGGGACCTTCTTAGCAGGTGTGCATATATAACATTACCTATACGTTTCAATTAGAAATATGTCTAACAATAATATGTTTGGTTATTGGTGCATATTTCCCATGCTACCAACTTTGATGGTAAAAGAAGAAAAGCTCAGAGGAGAAATAAGTATTGATTAAAAGTTAATTGATCTGAACCAAAAGTGCCTTCAGGTGTCGATGGAAAGCTATTTGCCACAGACTAAGACTACTTGTTTGTGTCTAACCAAAGCATCACCCACTACATAATTCCATCAAAAGAATGACCAATGATAAAAATAAGTACCTCAAATAGAAAGAGAAAACCTTAAAAAAATTATGTTAATGATATTATTTCTGAGTAGTATGTGTCACTATGTAATGTCCTTCATTGTAGATGGACTAGAGCAAGAGCAATAGTATGAAAATTGAGATCTTGATCTAGCAAATGAGTTTGGCATACCTGGGATCAACGGGATTGACAATCAGTTATAGTGTCTGCAACTTTTTTCTGTCTAGTTAGCTTTTGCTAAGAAGATCCAAACTTATAGTAAAATCATTGGTGTTTCTTTTCAGCAACAGTAGCAAAAGCTTCGATCTAGATGAGTAGAGCAATGGAAAAAGTAGTGATCTAGTTATAAGCATGATGGCAACTCACCAACAAAGAAGTCATTATGAATTTACTATGCCATACCTAGTTTGGTGTGTCATTTTTTTCTTTTCACATGTAGCTTGATTTGTTAAGATGCATGCAGATATCAATGAATGATTTGACAAAAAGGCATATTTATAATTTATGTGCTCAAATATAATGATTGTTGGTTGTGTGTTTAGTGACCAGCTCCATGAAGCTAGACATTTTTTTCTATGAATCGATTCAGTAGTTTGTGTGGGGAAACAGAGTCAATGCTTGATAGCTCTAATTTGGCTTGGTCTTTAATCTTTTGAGAATTGAAAAAAAAATCAAATGAAAAATGCAAAGTCAGAATTGTTCTTTACCATTTGTGCCATTGTTAATAATTTGTAAACAATTTTGCAGCAGCTTCACAATTTGTTTGACAAAATCAAGTATTATTTGACTACAACTAAAAGTGAAGAGATATTGCAAAGTGGTATGTCTAGTATGTATCTAGTATGGTAAAGTTGACAATAGCACTCTTGATGTTCTGTATCTAGAGGTGGATCAATAAATTGTCTGCATGTCTTGTTGGCTTGTCAACAAGTAATGTCAATTTGTGTTGTTGCATAAATTCGAGGAGGTGTGCTTGTGTTTTTGAAGGTTGTAACATGTCAATGTTGAAGTCCCTAGCAACAATCAATTTGGAATTAGGTGGAAATGAGCCAAGAATGTTTTCTATTAGATTGAATATACATCATGAATGTGTGTGTTTGGTATCAAATACAAATTTATGATGCGTAGAGCAGTTCCTAGATGCAACAGGTCAATGGTTATTGATTCTAGATAATTTGTTGCAAATGTCTAGATGCTTTGCATTGAAACTATTTTCTTGCAACATGTTAGTAGACCATGAATGTCGAATGCAGTATAGCAATTGCAAAGTTTCATTAAGGAAATTGACATGGTCAAGGAAATTATGTTTCGTTTCTTGGAAACAAAGGACAGTTGCCTGCAGCAAGTCATGGTTGTGCACTATTTATTGTGCATGTAATGCAAAGCTACATGTAATTAAAGAGAATAATCTGAAATAGCTTGGAGAGACAGTTGCAAGTCTATGTTGTAGTTTCCATTGTGCCAAGTTCATAAGGCATTGCATTTCATTATTTACTTTTTATGAACTTTGAAATTTTGTTGTTACAATCTATGCATGAGGTACAATGGCTCGATGTTTCTTACACATGATAGAGAAGTGTAAACAAGACCATGTTGATAGACTTTACAAGGGTCAAAAGAAAGTGCATCCATTGTGAGACCCTGTGCTCTATGAATAGTTCCTGCACATGCAAGTTGCAAGGGGAACTTTCCTCAAGTGACTAATTTTATAGTTGTTTTGACTTTTCTAATGATTCTTGTTATGGGTGTCCATGAAGGAAAAATGCAACTAGTTTATAGACTTTTCATTCTTTGTCAACGCGATTTCCCAACAGTGGGGTCATTGAATTGAATCCAAACAATGTATTCTTTGTTAGTTGTATACATTTTTAAAATGCCATATGCACAATTGACGAGTCCATCTTCTATATCAAGGTTGTCAGCAATCAATTCAACCAAAATTTCTTGTTTGAGATAAATTGAGGTAGGCAAGGATGACTTGTCAGGTTGAAATTGGACACTATCAATGGTTGTATCTTGTTTATCCAATGCTTCTAGGATGTAAAGCTTTGTGGGTAAGCAAACCAACATTTTTTTGTTGTGCTCATCAACTGTAGAATTTTTGTGAAACAAGTATGGGAATTGTGGATCATTGGGAGGTGTCTTGTAGCACATTGTATTCAAATAGCTAATTTCTTGATTAGTTTGTTGAGTAGTTATAACATGATTAAGTACAGAAATGAAGTGTTGATTTGTTTGTCTAATGATGTGCAATTGAAAGTACTTCACATTGTCAATCCAAAAGGTGTATGGCATTTTCTCTTTATCTATTGTTGGTTCTTTGAATATCCAAGCATCAGATATAGGTTGTGCTTGGTAGAAGTCTCTAAAAAATATGATAGCTATATTTCCAAATGTTTTTTTTGGTGTGTGTTTGATTTGGTGAAGTCTTATATCAATGTTATAAATCATTTTGGAGCCAATCAATGAGACTTCATCAATAACTTGGAGAATTTGCAATTAGTCAAATTTCTTGCTTAAGATGTCAACTGTGTTTGAATCTAGGGGCAACATTTTTGAAGAATTACATGGTAGATGAAAGATTGAATGTGCAATGGTGCCACCTACATTGAATGCATATTTTCTTGTTGAAGCAACAATAATGCCTTTAGGCTTGAGTGGGTCATTATCTAGGTGTTTATCATAGAATCAGATCATTGCTTCAAAAATGGCTTTAGTTGTGAAAGTTTTGCCAGTGTCAACTCCACCTATCAAGAACAAGTACAAAGGTTTTTTGGGTACTAGACTTTTTGTCATTAGTACATGCTTTAGTATTGATTTTTGTTCTCTGTTCAACTGTCTTCATAAATTGAAGTATTCATTGTTGCTTAGGAGAAATGGATGTGCTATTTATAAAAACATTTTTTTGCAAATTGAATCTGTGAGATTTATATTTTTCATATGTTTTAGGTCACTCATGATGTCATATTTTTCTATGCCATTTTGCAATTTGCTTCTATCAATTTCATTTGCAATGTCTATTTTTGGGAGGATATCGTTATCAACTTTTGTCATAGCATCATCAATGTCACCCCATGTAGGAGCAATTTGTGTAGTGAACACTTTTTTGATTCTTGTAATTTGTGCTTTTTTGCATTGAATATTGTACTCCATGTTTCATATCTAGTTAGCAAGGTTTGCTCACTAGTTCTGAAAGGTACATATAACATAAGTTTCTCTCTAAAATAATCATCAGGGTCAATGTGTGGATTGTATCTTACATAGTGAATGATCTATGGATTTGCTCTTTTCTAGAGCTTCTTAAAGTTCCCTTAGTAGAAGGAGATGTATTTAGCTAGTGACAAGTTGTCAAGAGCTTTTGGACATTGTGTGTATTTTTCTATTTTAGATTTACACATGATATTTTCATAATCATCTTGTTCTTTTGCTAATAGTTTAGGTCTTTTTAACATGAAGACTCTATTTTCTAATGGTGTAGTATTGATGAAAACCATTTTCCTTGAGCATATACACAATGGAAATGAGAGAAAAATGTGAGCAGCTTGACAACTAGACATTTGTTGGTAGTTTAACAATGCATTTCCAAGCTTATGTATGAATTGTATCTTCCCGTCATAAGCATGTTTGCATTGTTGTTGCAATTGGAGAAATGCAAGAGATAATGTTTTATCTTGTTTTTTCATATATGAACTATAGTAAGATGCAACTGCATATGCATCTAAAATAAATTGTGTGTCTACATTTGCATACCATAGGCTAGGAACTTTCTTTACAAAGGAATTTATCCAAATATCAGTTGGCTCTCTTTTTAGCATTATAATTCTGTGTGTCAATGTTTACCAAAGCATTGCAATGTAATCGGTTTCATTCACTCTGAATTCATCCAAGAGAATTTGGAATGAAAGCTCTTTTGTGTAGTGTTTGTTCTTCAATTGCTTGAAAAAAGTCCTTGCTCTATCCTTGATTGTAGCATCAAGCATGGGAAATGGCTCTAATATTGTTGTTTTGCTTATGGGAGGCAATGAAAAACTAAATCTACAGCTTGAGTTTATGTATTTTTTGCAGGTCTTTGTATGATGGTACATTTGTATTTTGTTGAGATTTGTATCAAGCAATGATGAGTCGCAAGAAATGTACTTGTCAACTAAGCTTTCTATTTCAGTATTCGAGCAATTGTCATGTATACAGCTGCATTTTTTATCCATAACAAGAAATGAACATGTTCATTGCCTTATTTTTGAAATTATGTGACAAAAGAATAGTCCATGACTTGGCCAAAGAGCTCATAGTTTTTTAGCATCATTTTTTAAAATGCATTGATTCTATAATTGAAGTATCGGTTGCAAAGTACTGGGTTCTTTCTGATTTCAAAGTTCAAGTTCCTATCTTCTATAGCTTCATTACCGTTTCTTTGTTTTTGGATGGATATTTGCTACAAACCTTTGCACAATGGCTCCCAAAAGTGCTCAACACTTGTCAATGTTACAAAAAAAATTGGAGGTCCCAATTGTCTTATCATTGCAAATATGTCTTTTTTAGTGTTTTCTAGATAGTCTAGTGAGGTATGAATGCTTTTTAATGTTCTATAGCCCAATGGAGATCTTAATATTTTTTCTAGGGCTGCTAGATTGCGCACATCTTTTGCAACTAACTTTTTACCCTTTAACTCAGTTTTCCTTATGTAAATCCATGCCAGTGAAGATACTTGTTGAATTATTATTTTAATGGCTTTGAAGAAAATATTTGTTAAGTGTTTTTCAAAGTCATTGTCTCTATGCATAAGCTCCCATTTCACTATCTTTTGGTATGTCTAGCTTTTAGTAGTGTCAATTGGTCGAGCTAAACGATAAAACAAAGTTGGGAAGTTCATCTCTTTTGTGTATTTGTCTTGGAAAATACCAAAAGGTTTAAATCCCTCTGATGGTGCAATTTCAATGATGGTTGTGTCAAGGTCTTTGATTGAGTGTTCATCATTAAACCAATGTATAACTAATTCAGTTATGGGTTCTTGATCATCTTCAAAGATGTCATTGTTCATACTTGGCTTTGTTTTAGTATCTCTATGCAATTTTGTTGTTTTCTTTGCCAATTGATCTTCTCATTATTTATTTATAGAGATGTTTTGTTCTATATATAGACGTGTTCTTGATAGTGTTGTTAAGGATTCATGATAAGAGAAAGTCTAATGTTTCCTTGTGCATATGCATTCTCATATTGTAGCTTTCATTTCAATCGAACTACAACTATTGTACTTTCATCTAGTTTCCTAAGAAATGCTTGTTGCACTTTATCAAAATCTACAAGAATGTTGATGATTGTACCAAGCAATCCATATTGTGCTTTTCTATATCCTAGTTATCTAATTTGTGCAAAAGAAATGTGCAAAGACATGAGTCATTCTTCAAGGGAAGTCAAGGACTGAACAACATCTATTGGTGCATTGTGTGTAATGTCCCCATTTTGGCCCTACACACTTCAATTGGATTTAGCCTATTTTCATAAATCTGTAGGCTAAGCTGAGGTAAAAAATTAGGGTTTCCTCTTTTAGATACTACTCAGTTGGCGTTCTGAGGTTGTTGTGCAGACTTACTATTTATAGCAGTTTGCTTTTTTTTAGCAAGTCTATCTTTTGGCAGTATCTGTCTAGCAGTAGTTCAATCCTTTGCAACTCAATGTTCAGTTTGGCTTTCTATTGTTTTGATGTGAACTTACTATTTATAGCAGTTGGCTATTTTTAGTAAGTCTAATTTTGGTAGTAGCATCATCAACAATTTAGCTCAATCATCTTGCTATCCTTTAGTTTCAATTTGGCTTTGGTTATCTCCATGGATTAAGTTTTATACTTAGTCATTTTTATGTTTCTCAATTGTACCCCCATGCCTAGGAATGATCACTTCATATTGTTTTTAAAAGGGGTTCATTAAGGGGTCAATGGTGTATTTAGTGAATTATTAAATGCTTTATTGTTGCAAAGTGAAGTTGGATGCCTAAAAGAGGTTGATTAATATTGTATTATTTCAAAAAAAGTGAAATGCTTAAAGTGGTGTCCCTTTTGGAAGTTGAAGTGATTCAACTTCTTGGAATTTCAAGAGTCTCTTGTTGCTTCATTTACCAATTGAAACTTATATATTGTTGTTGTTTGAAGAGTTCATCATCTTTGGAAATATTGTAAAGTTATGTTGCTAGTTTGAAATCCAGAATCCGGCTAAGGGGAAGCTTAGCAAATTGACTTCATTCTTCAGGCCTAAAATTATGGTTCCCTAGATGGTGGTTTGGGAGTGTGCTTCATTCAGAAGTGCATATTGAGCTTCATCAAGTAGAAGAATTATGATGTTATTTTTAGTTTGGAGCTTGCTGGTTCAGTCATGGTTGAAGGATGTTTTTGATTGCAGCTCCTTGGGTAAATTCTATTCCCATATGGGTATTTTATCTATATTATTTTAAGCCTTGGGTGACCCTCTCCAAGAGGTTTCAGATTTTATTAATGTGTTTCTGATTTTTAAAGAGAAAATTGCCCCTCTTGAAGGCCATACATTTCTAGAATGATATTGGGATGCGTACATTAATAAATATGGAGGCTTTGGTGCAGTTTCTGTGTTTGAACAGGGGTGCCTTTACTCCTAGAAGCTGCTACAATTGATTCCATGTCAATTGATGAAGACAGGATGAAGTTATGAACAATTTGGTGTGCTACAGTTTGCTGGTAATTCATTTTCAGTTTGCATATTTTTATATCAGACTTACTTCAGTTTGAGTTTTTAGTTCTTTCTTCAATAAGTTGGATAGTTATCTAATGTGGGATCATCCAAATTCTTTGTGCTTCAAAACTATTATAATCCTCATGTAATTTGCAGCTCTTTCTCATTTTGTAAAGCTGATAACAGCAGTATTGTTTTAGTCTATTTAGTTGCTGCTTATTCGTGTTTAATTATCACATTGTAACCCCTAGATGGTTTACCGCCAGTGTGGAAAAAATAACTTACTAATTCTCTTCTTATACCCATTGTCAAGTGGTGAATCCCCACTCTTAAGTGGATGTCTGCCGCAGTAGACGAAGTGTTTTAATTGTAGTATTTCCCCCCCACTGTTTGGTGGTAGTGTGGAAATTCTCTTATGGCTAGTTAGCTGCCTAAGTACTTTTAATTTGGCAATTAGCACTCCACCATATGTTAGCACCTTGCCTGTTAAAGGATCATAAGTGCACATTCTTGGTGTTGAGTTTAATAGGGCTGATGCAAGAAGTTGGATACACAAAAAGCTCAAAAAGTGAAAATATTTTTGCTGTTTTTCAGAATTTGTCACACTTGGATTGAAAATTTGAGGCACTTACACATTAAATATTAAAAAAATTCAGTAATATGAAATCTATAATTTTGAATCTAGTTTCCAAATATGTAAATTATTAAAATGCCCAGATTATAGAAATTAAATTTTGATAGGGATCTATAAAAACCACTTTTTCAAAATCCCTTTTTTTACCATACCAAGCAGGTGTACGGACAACACTTTTGGACCCAAATAAAATTATTTTACTAATTACTTTTGGGAAATGAGAGCTAACAACATGAAGTTTGAAGTGGATTTTTTTTCGTAATTTTTGGTTGAATATTTTTTTTTTATTAATTTTTTATTGGCCTTAATTGATGTTTTCTAAAATCAACATATACGGACAACATAAGTGGACCTAAACAAAATATTTTTTGACTCTTTTTTTGTCATTGTGTAGAGAATTGTTTGAAGTTTGATGCCATATAAAAATTTTATAAAAAAACTTAACCAATAAAAAGTTATTAAAAAATCAAAAAAACTTGATATTTCAAGTTTAAGGACTAGTTTGTTTATAAATTAATTAAAAAATAGCAAAAATAATTAAATCTTAACAAAACTTATATATTTGGAAAGTAGAAATTTTGTTCTCTAATGGGTTTTAATTTTGTAGATTCATTCAAATGAACCGCGTACGCGTTTCATAATGCATACGCATTACCCATTGACCCGTTGGGAAAACGTAATGCGTACACGTTATAAAATGCGTGTGTTTCTTGAACATAAAGTGTACGCATTTCATAACGCATACACATTTTTGATATAGCCATTTTTCCCTAATTTAGAAAATTCTAGTAGAACACGATTTTCCTACAACATTCATTTTCTGTAGTACGGTCTGAAAGTGTCATTTTCTATGTTTTTTATTGCAAATTTGTCTTGTGCAGGGAATATTCTATTCAAATTGTTGGAAGAGACAAAGTGCAAGTTGAATTTTCTGAAGTGGAATCAAGTGCAAGAACTTTTTACAAGAAGATTTGGAAAAAGTGAATTTTTGGATGTACTCATTATGTTTTTGTACTTCAGAGTTTATAGAAAAAATGATCTTCATAGTACATAGTTTAATTTGAATATTTGAAGGAGGTGGAAATTTGAAAATAAGTTTTTTTAATTATTGTTTTTGTCATCAAAGAGGGTTTGGTAACCATGGGTGATAAGCAAAAACAAAAAAGATGTAGAAAGTTATTGACACCCGAAGAAGTTCAAGCAAATAAAGATAAGGAGGTAAAAAGACAAAGGGAAAGGAGAGAAAGGAATTGTCAAATGAAATATTTGGAAGCATCTAGTTCCAAGAATGTTGAAGAGGAAGCCATGAATGATGAAATGAATGTAGATGATGCAAATGTGGATATGGTGAATATAGAAGAAAATACAATTATGGAGACAAACCCAATTGTGCCTTCAACTTCAACTTTGAATGATATGCAAACAACTTCAGGTGTGTCTTCAAATCCACCTCCCAATGATATGGAAAATGCACCTATTCAAACAATCTATCCAAGTATGTGTTCAAACCCAATTTTTAATAATATTGATATTGCTTGTTTAGATGAAGTTGGATGCACCATTGATAAGATCAATAATATTAGGGTTGAAACAATGTAGAAACAAGAAAATGATGAAATTATATCTTATGAGAATGAAATCCCTCATATTGATGAAAATGATAATGAAATCCCTTTTACATTTGAAAATGAAAATGAAACCCCTTGTGTGAATGAAAATGAAACTCCTATGGATGAAGGTGAAAATGTTTTTTTTACAATTGAAACAGATGTGCTAGATAACCTTCGTGGTAAAGTTTCTTCGAGACAAATTAGAAATTATGGAAATAAAATATATAAAATGTTTTTTTATAGAAATAAATTAGGATTCCAATGTCAACTCATGGTGCAATTGATGAGAATGTTGAAAATGAGAAAAGTGATGAAAAAATTAGGTGTTTTTGTAAAATCAAAAGAGAAAGATGATTCAGTAGAACAAGTCTTATCTAGTGTTGCTAATGTTATTGATGTTATTGGTAAGAAAAGTTGATCGAAAGATAATAATGCGGCTCATCGTGCAATAACAACTGCTCTAGTTGATAAAAAAATTTCAAATAAAAGAATGTTAAGTAAGATTAGTAAATGTGTGAAAGTAAATCCTAGAACTTTGATAAGAGCTGCTAAAAGAAGAGAAAGTATTGAAAAGGATCCTATTAATCAATGTTGGAGTTTTAGTGGTAGACTCCCAAGATCAGACATGAAATTAACTAATGAAATTAAATATTTAATCCATAAATTTTGGCATGATAATACAAGAGTATCATCTAACATTAAAGAGATGTCTTAAAATTAAGGGTCGGCTCCAAAATTCGTGAACCTCATCCAAAGCATCTCTTAGATATGACTCAAACTAAATTATATAAAAAAAAATTAGATGCTTCAATCTTACCATTGAATATTAACATAAGTCAAAGATCATTCAAAAAGTGTAAACCTTGGTATGTTAGAATTAATAAGCAACGAGTCTCTTGTTGAACTGTAAGACTCATGTACAATTTCATTACTATTATGATATATTTTGATAGATACGATGTACTTTGCATGCTAACCAAATTATGTAGGAAATTTGTTGCATTAATATGCCACTTGAAGAATCAAAGATTTTATAGCAGGTTTGTTTTGTGATCCCTCTTTAAATGGAAACTCATTTTTTTTAAAAGCATGCATTTTTGGAGAATGCGATAGATGTGGTAACTTTTCATTACTAGGAGAATGTATACATGAAAGTAGTTTAGATGAATTTGGACAACAATTAGTGGATGTAAATTTTTTTAAAAATGTTGAGTATTCTTTAAAAGATGGAAAAACTGGAAAACGTGTTGAGCTAATTGTGGAAAAAGTTAGTGTGCATGCTTTTATTAATGAATTTAAAGATAAGTTTGTACCTAAATATGTTCAATACTCTCATAATGCTCATTGGCTTGATAATCAATTTCGTTTATGTAAAAACACATTCCCAATTGGAAGTATATTGTCAATTGTTGATTTTGCTAAAAATTATACTCTTGCTCCAAAAGAAGAAATTCAATCACAATATTATAATTCAATGCAAGTAGCTATATTTGTTCACATTGTTTATAGACATGCAGAAGATAGTACAGAAGATAATAGAAAAATTTTGAGAGAGTACCATTTTTATGTAAGTGATAATCGATTACATTCATCTGAGTTTGTACAATATTGTTTTGATATATTTTATAAAAATTTAAAAGAGAGAGGAATTCAAATGCTAGAAAATCTCATATGGTTAGATAATTGCACGGGTCAATTCAAAAATGCTAAAATGTTTTATTGGTTATGTAGAGTTCATAAGGAAAATAAAATCCAACACATATGGAGTTTTTTTGAAGCTGGTCATGGTAAGGGAGAACACGATGGAGCAAGTACATGTGTGAAAAGAGCTCTTGCTAGAGAGCAACTAAAATTTGAGGATGTTGCGAAATTTAGAGATGCATGTGCAATTGTAGATTGGTGCAATACCAAATTATCTACAAGAACAAGTGAGAGCTCAATAATTTGACGCTTCTTTTGGTTAGTTGAAGAAAATGATATTTTTTCTCAACAAGATTGTGAAATAATTAATGGATCTACAAAATGGCATTCGTTTAAGAGTTCAAATGCAAACACATGGACAATATGGACAAGGGAGTTGGCATGTTTTTGTCAACTTTGTATTGCAGGTGATTGAGAGGCATGTGAAAATATAGAATGGGTCAAACAATGGCAACAAAGAGCCTTAATGCCTACATCAACAAATGTTCAACATGGAACAATAATTGAAGATAATCAAGTGTTTGCATCAAATGATTATGATCATGTTTCAGATCTTGTACAAGAAGGTACATTATTTATTGAATTGAATTTTGTATGTATGGATGTTTATATGTGAATTAAATATAAGTCACTTTTTATTGAATTTTGTATTTATTTTTGTAGGATATGTGTATGTTGTTGTTGCACTTGAGGGGAATGAAGAGGAGACAGATTACTGGTTGGCTAGATGTGTTGAGAGAAAACATAAGTTGGCACATCCTAGAGTGGATGATGACAACTTTGAGTATCCAATTGGTTCAGTGGTTGTTGTTGGCACTTGGCATTGAAAATATTTGATGAGAAAGAATGGCTTGCCTGCATTTGAAGATTATGAAAGACACAAGAAGATTATACATTATTCACATTTGATTTTGGCAACCAATATAAAACTAGTTAGATATCAAGGGAGGCCTACTAATAAAGTTTTATGGACACTTTCAATGGATGATCACAAGACAATCATAGATGCATTAAAAAAGAGAGAGGATGCAGATGGTACAACAGAAGTAAATAAATATTGTAAGTATATCTAGTTGTTTATATAGTTAATTGATATATATATTTGTATTTAATCATTTCCTAATTAAATTTTTATATCATTTTTTGTTTCAGGTCTCCCAAAATTAGATGCTTTACAAACAAGAGAGGAGATGCACATATATTACAATGGAATTCAAATATAGAGATAGGTAACTATATATAGTTCTAGATACATTTAATTGATAGTATAAATTCATTATCTCAACTCCCCTTAATCTACCCTCTTGCATCCCTTCAAGTCATTCTATCAACTCCCCTTAATCCACCCTCTTTCATCCCCTTAAGCCATCCTCTTAAAGCACCCTTAAGTCATATCCTCTTACATACCTGTAATCCATAATCTTGCATTCCTTAAGTCACTCTCATAATTCCCCTTAAGCCATCCTCTTAGGACCTGTTAACCATATTTTGAGGTTCATGACATGCATCCCCTTAATCCACTATCTTACATCTCTTTAATCCATTCTATAAACTCCCCTTAATCCACCCTCTTAGATCCCCTTAATCCACTCTCTTACATCCCTTTGAGTCATTTTATCAACTCCCCTTAATCCACCGTCTTACATCCCCTTAAGCCATCCTTTTAAAGGACTCTCATAATTCCCCTTAAGCCATCATCTTAGGGCCTATTAATATCCATATTGTAAGGCTTGTGACATGCATCCCCTTAATCCACTATCTTACATCCCTTTAATCCATTCTATAAACTCCCCTTAATCCACCCTCTTACATCCCCTTAAGCCATCCTATTAAAGGACTCTCATAATTCCCCTTAAGCCATCCTCTTAGGACCTGTTAAGCCATAGCCTAGGGTTCATGAGATGCATCCTCTTAAACCATCCTCTTAACTCCCCTTAAGCCATTCTCTTAAGACCCCCCTTAAGCTATATATCCTCTTAGGTCCCCTTAATCCATCCTATGGAAAACATCTTTTGAATTTTGTATGGAATTTACTATATACTATTCTTTTCTCGCATGAATTTTTTTCTTAAATGACTCATAAAAATTGTAGTTACTTACATTAATTATTTTTGTAGGTTCTCATCAAGTCGATCTATGAAGTGATTGTTGAACTGAAAAATTATTTTATCAAGAGACTATGTAAATGTCAATTTTTGGTCTTCACCTAAAATTTGATAAGTTTTAATTGTATCTACATGCACATATATGTTTCATCATATTATATAGTTGTAATAAACATCTTGATATACATTATATATGTTTTTTCAATGTCACTTTTTAAATATCTTGTTCCAATTTTATAGATTATACATTTCATGTCTTGTATTTACCACATTTTATACAATTATTCAATTGTATAGATTATACATTTTATACATACAAGGAGATAGTTTTTTTGTTTATTGATTCAACTATTTGCTATCTAATTGGAAAATAGTTAAAATTACCTGCCCTTAATTTATTATGAATATGATCTAAACTATTTAAGGAATGTTTTAATTTGTCACCTAACCATGTGATAAATTATATATATTAAATTTGATTCTAGATAAGAATTTATATAGTGCATGTAATACTTGAAAATTAGATAAAATATAAATAGTCTAATGTATGAGTGCATATAATCATGAAAATGAACATAACAAGATATCATAATTGACTGTATATATAATCATCACATTAAAGTCAACTGATATAAATAAACACAAATATGATAATAACATGTTCAAAGTAAAACTAGAGATAGATAGTCCATAGAATTTATATGTCAAGTCCAACACATATATTTAAATAAAACTAGAGATCTATAGTCCATAAAATATAAAACCATCTAACTTCCAGGCTGATCGGCCAAATCAAGTCTCCTCTTTGTTCCATGTTGACTAAATGTACCCGCATCATGCTATAAAAGAGTACAAGAAACTTGAAATTAGATTTAAATTTATTTAGAAATTTTGATATAATTAAACATATTGAAACTTGAAAATATAAACTTTTAGATAAAAAATAAATTTAATTGAATATCTAGTATTTATATAGTAAAAATAATTTCTAGTATGCATAAATTACCATATTATCATGTGAATCTGTAATTGGCACACTTTCTTCAATGGGTAGCATAATTGTCACTTGAGAAGATGCAAATGCCTAATCTACTATATCCTGCATATTCATATAAAGCAAACAATATGTGAAAACCTCGAATCTATATATATTTAAAAGGTCTGTAAAAATTGTATAGGAGATTTAAAGTAAATTTTACAACCTCGAATGATATGACCTCATGATCATGCACCTAAGATTTCCCATGCATAAATGTCAATGATGTCTCAGGTGTGCGGCCCGCCATGGGTATCTCATGAAATTCCTACATATAGATGTACAACATTTCGTATAGATCATTGACACATGTGTATGTAAATGAAAAATTAAATTAGATCTATGATGTCTATTTAATTTAAACTTAACAAACTTTTGAAAGCACGCACCTGAGTTGATGATGTCTCAGGAGCACTCACCATTGTAACTTGTGGGTTTTCAGTACTAGGTATTGTATGACCCCCTGCATCTAGATATAATATATCAATTCACACATGTGTACAAATTCAAATTAAATTAGATATATATCCACACAAATTATTTAATATATATTGGTTCAAGTACCTGTCCAAAAGGTGAGCCTAGATCTACAACACTTGACATATGCACACGATGATCATATTGAGTTTCAGGCATCATGTGATCATGTGTCTACACCAACACTTATTGAATTAATATTATATTATATATATAGTTTGATGTTACTATTTACATGAATTTTTCATATTTCAAACTTGAATTAAATTAAAGTTCAAAATATGAACATACATGTGTAGGATGATCCTCAGAATATAGTAAATCCAAATATGACCCCGTCCCAAATGCATGTGTGTCGCTTGAAGTGGATGTCTGAGTATCCCTATAGCTTGAGCCTCCATGCTCTCTATTGGCCACTTCAGTGGCCGCGTGTGTAGTCTGCTAAGTGAGATGTCCTGAAAGTGAACTCAATTCTCCTAATGTTGTTAACATGGTCTGCTATTGAAATGCAGCAAGAACACTAGGAGAAGGAAGAGGAACAATAGGAGCAATTGGAGCACGTCGCTAAGGATTGACACATGCTCCTAGTCTATGTTGGGGCATGCCATGCCCAACTCCCTGAAATGACCTCATATCAAAATAGTTGGGTTTTTAACCCAACTCAAACTCAGCCCATAACTTTCTCAAAAAGTATAATGGCACCTCACTATTTCCATGTGGTGGAGTATCAAACACCATCCACCATCTATCCCAAAAATGCGCAACTATCTGCAGGTGCCTACACCATAAAATTGAAATTCATTTTTTTGTGGGTGGAATGGGTTGGTTTGTATGGGGATTAATAAAATATTGGCACATGGCTTGTTTGGTAATTTTCAGGTCATTGATTTCTTTATATGACAATCCATCTGCATAGAATTGTCTCCTCTCTTCTCTCCATTGATGGAACCTAACTAGGTCCGCATCAATAGATCAAACATAATCGACAATAGTTTGCATCGTAGATGCAAACCATGCAAGATGGGGAGGGACTCTAGGCTCATTTTTTATGAGATATATATTTCCTTGAATGACAATGAGGTTTGCTTGGATATTCTCTCTTAATTGATCTTCATCAACTACGCGAGGGGGTGGGGGGTTTGGCGGTGGAGAATGTGGAGGTGTGTTAGGGTTATGTTCATGTGGTGGATTGGGATGTATGGGATCTATATGAATTTCTTGATTGGGCATAAAATCCTCTAAATTAAACAATGGATCCATGTGGGCAATGATATGGCAACTGCATGTTAAACAATTAAAAAATATATATCAACAAACTAATTAAATAAGGCACACAATTTAAAAGTTATTTAAAAATCACATTGAACATGCACAAATTCAAAATATATTTCATTTGAAGACCATTTGATTTATAACATTATAAAATCCATGACATTAAAAATTCATAGCATGTACACACATTAAATTGAGTCCAGTGTGGGGTTGTTAATATGAAGGGTAGATTTATGAAATTATGGGGTTTTATTAAAATTTATTTAATCTCATTCATTATTTTCAAATAATACTAAAGATAAGAATGAAAAATTAATAGAAGACATTGGAAGGGACACATATATATATTCACCAAATTTATCCCCTTAAGAAATGTCAAATTCCCCCTTAAGACATCGATTTACAATTTAGGGTATAGGATGGCTTAAGGGGATCTATGTGTAGTAAGGTCCTAGGACAAAATAGTCCATGGCTTAAGGGAATAAAATTTGGTGAAGTTTCCTAAGGCAACCAAATTTAATTTTAAGGTCCTACAATTCAAAATGAATAGATGTATTAATCAAGTATGACAAAATTTAATTAAATCTGAGGACCTAAATTGATTTATCTAAATTTTCAAATTTCATGTATATAGATACTATTATAGTTTTTATATTTTATATATCTTTATTTTTTATTAAATATTGTTAAAGGCTACCTCTAGGAATACTCTCCTAGGTCTAGCTAATCCCAAAATGAAGGAAAAATTATTCATCCTCAACAATTAGAAAAATGCAAGTACAAATATCATGAATCTATAACATGCAAGTACAAATATCTAAAAATGCTAGAGGGTTATCTAGGAAATTTAAGCAACCAAAATATTCCACAACCATCACTTTGTACATCCAAATAGAAGAACAAGGTTTTTTGGGAGCTTCTAGGTCACTAAGAGATCAACTCTACAACTGACATGTAATGAGGGTTCAATAATCCAATTCTTCTATTTAACCACAGATTTAAAGAATGAAACTAACATAAGAAATTTAAATAGTATTCAAAACAACTAGTACTTTCTCATGTAACTAAGAATCCAAAAGCAAGAACCCAACATGAAAAATCTTCCATTTTACATGACCACATAATACATGAAAATAGAAATTTAATCTTAGAGGATAGTCTCATAATACCAAATAAGATCTGCAAGTCATAACCATGAAACATGAAAACACATCACCAACTCCAAGATCTTCCACCTTAAGCATTATTAAATTCCCACAATATTTCTATGCTCAAAAACAAAATGGAGGATTACCCAAAACTCACAAACCATTGATCAATAACATGCAAATAGATGGAACCCAAAAAACCCACCTCAAATATGATAAAAAAATCTTATGTAAAATTCCTACAAACCCCTTAATAATTAAACTTTAAAAAACAAGATTAAACTACTAAACATACAAGTATTTCCACATCGATCTTTCAAGGAGAATATTATATGAAGCAATATAAAAAAAATAGAATCCTTTGGCATGTAAACAACACTTATAAAGGAAAAAAGAGAGAAATAAGAATATATGCAACTATAAGAAGGAAAGAGATATAAATATACTTTATGAATCCTATTTCAAGAATAACTATCCTCTAATTTACCACACAACTTGATGCATTGTTAGATGATTTATGGTTATAATATACTCATAGGGATTCTATAGAATACAACAATGATATCAAAAATCCTAATCCTATTAAAAAAAAGGATAGAATAACTCTATAAAATACATTGCATACATCTTCTACCCAAAGAATCCAATATATAGACATAAGGATTCCTAGGAAATAAAAAAATGGCAACACCACAGTCACTAATAATGCATGAAAATACTATGCTAAGTAAATTTTTATGGCTCTCACATGTGTTGACCCATCCTAAAATAGATAATAACTCCTACACAATCTCTTTATTTCAACTTCACTATACAAGTTGGCCTAAGTAACTCTCAAGAACTCATCTAAGAGACACAAGATCTCTATAGTGGGACAAAGTAGTTAAGAAGAAATTATAAGTTTAACACTAACATTAAAATTTATAATCTCATTCATTTTTTTCAAAGAATACTAAAGATAAGAATGAAAAATTAATAGAATACATTCAAATGGACACATAGATATATGCTAGTGACCTAATTGCAATGTACAAGATAAACAAAGATGAGCTTGAGCTCTACTCACCAAATTTTGAGAACTTCTTTTATCCCCTTAGGAAATGTCATATTAGGACCCCTTAAGACATCGATTTATGATTTAGGGTGATAGGATGGCTTAAGGGGATCTATGTATAGTAAGGTGGACTAGGAAAAAATGTTCCATGGCTTAAGGGAATAAAATTTGGTGGAGTTGCCTAAGGCAACCAAATTTAATTTTAAGGTCCTACAACAAAATGAATGCTAAATAAGGGTTTAGGGTTTATATTTAGAGATTTGATGACATGAAAACATATAGAAGACACATGATGGATTTTGAACCTATTTGGACCTCCAAGCACTCTTGGATGACTTAAAAAGGAAGAGGAGATCTAAATCCTAAACCCTAAACCCTAAACCCTAGACCCAATTTTTTTTCTAATCATATTTTTTTGAAACATTTCTATGACATAGACTCTTACTTTGAATATTTATATAAATTCTAGACGTGCATGACTTTTCAAAAAAAGAACCTAACTGCCACTAAGTGAGGAATCAATTGATCAATTCAATAAATAAATAATCTTAGAAAATAAACCTTTGGCTATAGAATTGAAAGGAAACCAAATTTAATTATAAGGTCCTACAACAAAATGAATGCTAAAATAGGGTTTAGTGTTTAGATTTAAAGATATTTGATGACATGAAAACATATAGAAGACACATGAATAAATTTTTACAAGTAAATGAGAAACCATACCACCTAAACTTAGTGCTTTGAGTAAAATATGTGACATTCTAGGAATAGCTTCAATATATCAACAATTAGGAATTTTAGATTTCAATTATAAGTAAGTTGTTGAGTTATGATGGATTTTGAACCTATTTGGACCTCTAAGCACTCTTGGATGATTTAAAAAGGAAGAGGAGATCTAAACCCTAAACCCTAAACTACAAGTTTCTCAAAAAAGTAATTTGAATTTTCCAAATTGAAATGTTCATGCTACAAGTTAGCTTTGATACACTAGTTTAGAGAAAGTACAACATTTAGTTTTCCTAATCTAGAACAATGCCACTACACATGAGAGTTAAAATAGGAATTAGATTATACACTTGTCTTATAGATCTTATGAATAACATCCTATAAATTAAGGCTTAACTATGATCATAATGCATCCTTACATAATTCACAAAGGATCTCATCCAAATAAGAGAAATGGGTAGAAATCATTCATGCTTCACATTTTAATATTTCTTTGATTTAATAACATTTATGTGTCTATCTCTATCCATATTGCACATATTCTATCTATAGCCCATTTTAGGTTTACGTAAATTAGGGTAAATAGCCCATTTTAGGTTTACATAAATTAGGGTAAATAGGGTTTTAGGTTTACATTTTAGGGTTTAGGTCCAAGGATTAACCTATGTAAATTAGTTTTTAGGGACCTATGTAAATTTTGTAACCTAGGGTTTCTAGGGTTTTGAAATTTCTAAGTTTTAAATGTGTTCAATTTAGGTTTAGTTTTTATGGTTTTCAATTTACAATTTAAATTTCTTTGTTTCGTTGACATTTTTGGTTTTTTAAATGCAATTAAAAACTATAAAACATTTAAGAACTAAAACACACTAAACAAACAAAAATTGAATACTAATTAAAAAACAAAAAAAAAGATATAAAACAAAAAAAAATGAAGAATTCAACCAACCTGGATGTCGATGAGGTCGCTAGTGTCGATGGGAGGATGTGGCAGTCAAAATTTTGTTCAATCAAGGCCTTTAAAACACGTACGTGCTCTCCTTTGTTCTTCTTGCTCTCCGTTCATAATGGTGGAAAATGAATTACATTCGTTTATTTAAAAAAAAAATACTCTCTTGAAATGCATACATGTTTTAGGTTCACGTACCCGAGTCTGAATGCATACTCATTCAGATCCAGGCTCGAGTACCCGATCCGTAATGCATACGCATTTCTTCGAAAAAACATGTACGCATTTCCTGGGAAACTTTTTTTTTCCCCGAGATTTCCCCTCTTCGTGTACCCAACTTCTTGCTTTTACCCTTTAGTCTCTCTCTTTCAGTTGTAATCTTTGTAATCTTTGATTCAGTAGATCCTAGGGATCCTCTGACCATATGCCCACCCCTCCTCCTTAAGTTGTTTTAGGGCGCATTCTTGGTTAGAGTTCTTTCACGCAATGTTTTGGGTTAAACTAACCTTAACAGGTGCTTGGTTACATTGTATTTGTTATTGAAAATCAAGAAAATTTTTAAGGGGCATATTTCAGTGGTATCATAGCAGAAGATCCTACCATCCTGTGGATCAGTGTTTCATGTGGTAGATGAGTTATAGTGATCTCTGGTACTACACCCAAATTCGGATCAAATTCTAGTTCTGCTCCTTGCGGTTTCCAGAAGTTGGCATAGTTTTTTTAAGATTTGAGAAACCAAGTTGTCAGATTAAGGCATGACTACTGATGAAGAGATGGGTATGGCAGAGGCACTGTATATGGCTAGAAAGAGGCTTAACAAAGAATTTCAGTCTAGAGAAAATGAAGAGAACATTCTTCATTTGTTAGAGCAATGTTTGAGACAAGTGAAGCCATCACCTTCAGAGAAAATGGAGTTGGCACTAGCTCCTACAGTGAATTCCTTGAATCAGCGCTATTGGTTGGTGCATCCTGATGAAGAAACCAAGCTGCTGATTTCTTCTTGTTTCATGGAGATAATAAGAATTGTAATTCCCTAGTTGCCCTATGATGACGAAACTATGAAGATCATATTGAATATGATAGTGGAAAGTTTTCAATATTTGGATGAAATTGGTAGTAGCTTGTTTCCAAGAAGAGCGGTTGTTTTAAAAACATTTTCTGAAGTTAGTGCTTGCATCTTATTGATAGAATTGGAGATGGAGAATCATATTTATCACTTGTTTAATTATCTTTTCACATTGACCTGGAGTGAGCAAGAAGAGAGTATTCTTGTAGCTGTCATGAATGTTCTAATCTCTACAATTAAAGAAGTCGATAGTCTTCCTGAAAGTGTCCAAACTCTTCTCTTCTATGCTTACAAATGTGAAGAGCAGATTTCTCCCACATCTGATTTGTTAGTTAAAGAAATTTTTAGTCAATGTGAAGATAAATTGAAACCACTTTTGAAGGAGACTGTTGAAAATAGAGAAGATATTTTTGAAGCTGGAGAGGAAGTTGAAAGTTGGAATCCCTTTGAAGACATTACAAAAGTTCAAGGGGTATCCACGAATTTGCACTTACCCAAGCATTCTGTAGAAGAATGTAATGTATTAGTGGAAGCTTTGAAGACTAGTGAGGTACTCTTATTTTCTACAAAGGAGAATAGTGAGTTGACTTGTGTTAGGAAACCTCATCTTGAAGATTCCAAGAAAGAACTTTTGGAAACAAAAGTTGAAACAAAGATGCATGAAGAGGCCATAAATGCAGATCCAAATGAAGGAGAAGTTCGGTTAGTTGAAGATATGTGTTCAATTAGCAATTTTCTTCTTCGCAATTCTAGAGAATGTTGGTTTGAAAGTCAAGTCAAGGAGGAGAAGAAGAAAGAGGAAGCTGAAGTCACTTCCTACTTCAAAGTTGATTTGATCAATTCTTTTTATTCATGTGTAGAAGACAACATGGAAGGTGAAGCTTCTAGTAGTTATAAGACAAATTTCTCTTCACCTGAAATGAAGCTAAGGAATTGGAAGGAACTATGGATGGAATGATGAAGAGTGTTCATCACATGCGAGACAAGTTGAGGAGTACAACTCAAACCATTTTTGAAATCTTTATCCATCAAAGGGGTTCTACATCATCTCAGTCAGTATATGAAAATTGCAGCTCAAGTTCACACATTGTTGATAATGGCATTCAAGTTTTTTCAAAACTTGATAGAATTCATAGGCAAGTAGAGCATTTGATTCATGATGTGCCTAGGGGAGAAGTTGTGTGTTGCATTTCTATTGATGATATGAAATCCATTAAATTTTCCTTAGAGAAAATTAAATCTAGTCTTTTGCACATCATTCACAACAAAGACATAGTGGCCAATATTGCTGACAAGGCTTTGGAGTGGAATGAGCTTACCCAAGAAAAGTTGCACGAAGTACATGAGACTCTAATTGAACCAGAGAATCAGATTTTTGTTGTTCAATATTCATGGGAGCAAGAAAACAAAAGAAGAGCAGAGGAGCTTCAAGAAATTCTTGATGAGCTTGATCTCATACAAGAAACATATGATTTGGAATGTTGTCCTAAGAGACCAAAGCATTCAAATTCTCAAGTTTTTCAAGATTTTGACAATCTCTTGTATGAAGAAGGTGCTAGTAAGGTTTATGTAAATCATATTTTTGAAAATGATGAAGAAATTGCTTTAGAGATTACTGAAGAAGGGGATTTTAGTTTGTCTTCCAACATTGGAGAGTTAATACATGAGTTGTACGAAGTTGAATCTACTACTGCTCCTAGTGCAACCATTCAACAAGAATTGGTAACTCTTGGATTACAAAGAAATGAAGACTTTCTTATTGTTCATCAACAGATAGATGATTGGCATGTTGATGAAGGTTTAATTCATTATTTGATAAGGATGCTTGTGAGGCTCTTGTCAGATTTTAGTTCGTCACCATTTTCTCTTAGAGTGATAGATTTCAAAATTGTATTTGATGAAGGATTCATGGAATCTTTCCTGCAAGTCATAGCACAAGATTTTGGATTTGATCTCAACAAACAAAGGTTCGTTGAATACTTCTTGGAGTTTCAAAAAGTGGCAATTTAGATTGAAGGAGAAAATCAAAGGATTTTTGTGAGCAGTTCTTAGTTTGAGAAGTGGTTCTTCATGGTTGTTAGTTTGGGATCCTGGCATTACTTGGGAAGAGGGTAATTTTAAAATAGATAGACCAGCATAAAAAATTCAGAATGTAGTTGTGACCATTTGCTTGTGTTGGAAAATGTCTTCAATTGAAAATTAGTATTTGGGATCTCAAGCATTTTCTTCTGAAGAATGGAATGCTTAAAAAGAAGGTCGGATGGAGAAATAAGTGTCAAAAAAAAATTTCTATGTTTGCTGCTCCCTTCTTTCTATGTCATTGGCTCTTTATTTTTTATCATACATTGGTGTTCTAGGAAGGAAATATGATCAGAAGTTGGTTTGTGGTGACATGGGGTCTCTTGCTAAAGGTGCCACTAGCTTGGTTCATGAGTAGTTATGCTCATTTTGATGGAAAATTCTTTTGTCACAGCTGCTGCTTGTCTTCTTGGATGCTGATTTTCCAAAAATCAGATCTCAAGATGATTATTTCAGACCTCTTAGGAAGTTGGTTACTTCATTTCCAAGTCTCTCCACCTCCTATTTGGACTGAATTTTTTCCACAAATAAGCAAGGGAATGTTTTCATATGGTCAAAGTTCAAGTATGGGTTGTTCATTGATGGTTGACAATGAATTTTGTGGTACCAACTCATACATTACTTTTTGGGACAGCAAGTTATTGGCTGATTTGATTTGTCAAATTGAGACTCTTGATGTGAGACATGTGAATATTTCTTGGAGTTCTTTCAGTGAAATCAATTTATTTCAAAGGAAGCATTGTGCATCCTCTTGGATAGGGATGGAGTGTGGAGCATTGTTCTTGGTTTGGCATTGGTTTAGAGGCATGTTTGAAAATATTTTTGTTGTTGATCTGAATTATGACAGCAAGATTTGGAGGTCCTACATACTGATATGGGACCCAGGCACTAACCAGTTTGGTGCATTGTCTTTTGTGGATCATGACATGTTGATCCACTTTGAGTATTCAAGTGTTTTAATCAGAGTAGCGCAGTGGATTAGAGGATCAGTGTTCCTAAGGATGATTTGGAATCCAAGAATCACTTGGGTTTTCTATTCAACAGTTGAAGATGATGAAGCCAATGATGGTCTTCTAGAATTTATTCCCATGATGTTTCAGTTTAATTTTAATCTAGTGATTTCTTGTGTTGGCATCCAGCAGTGCAATGCTTACATCAGTTGGTGCTATCCTTCTCCTAGGATGATTTGGGACCCTAGGATCCTATTTTGCATGGTAAGGACCAAATTTTTTCCTTGGAGTGTCATGGCATTGCTTGAGGACAAGCAATTTTGGGAAGGGCGGACTGTAATGTCCCCATTTTGGCCCTACACTCTTCATTTGGATTTAGCCTATTTCTGAAAATCCATAGGCTAAGTTGAGGTAGGAAATTAGGGTTTCCTCTTTCAGTTATTGCTCAGTTGGCATTCTGAGGTTGTTGTGTAGACTTACTATTTATAGCAGTTCGCTATTCTTTAGCAAGTCTATCTTTTGGCAGTATCTGTCTAGCAGCAGTTCAATCCTTTGCAGTTCAATGTTCAGTTTGGCTTTCTATTGTTTTGATGTGAACTTACTATTTATAATAGTTGGCTATTTTTAGTAAGTCTAATTTTGGCAGTAGCATCATCAACAATTTAGCACAATCATCTTGCTATCCTTTAGTTTCAGTTTGGCTTTGGTTATCTCTGTGGATTAAGTTTTATACTTAGTCATTTTTATGTTTCTCAGTTGTACCCCCATGCCTAGGAATGGTCACTTCATGTTGTTTTTAAAAGGGGTTCATTAAGGGATCAATGGTTCATTTAATGAATTATTAAATGCTTTATTGTTGCAAAGTGAAGTTGGACGCCTAAAAGAGGTTGATTAATATTTTATTATTTCAAAAAAAGTGAAATGCTTAAAGTGGTGTCCCTTTTGGAAGTTGAAGTGATTCAACTTCTTGGAATTTCAAGAGTCTCTTGTTGCTTCATTTTCCAATTGAAACTTATATATTGTTGATGTTTGAAGAGTTGATCATCTTTGGAAATATTGTAAATTTATGCTACTGGTTTGAAATCTAGAATCCGGCTAAGAGAAAGCTTAGCAAATTGACTCCATTCTTTGGGCCTAAAATTATGGTTCCCTAGATGGTGGTTTGGGAGTGTGCTTCATTCAGAAGTGCATACTGAGCTTCATTGTAGAAGAATTCTGATGTTATTTTTAGTTTGGAGCTTGTTGGTTCAGTCATGGCTAAAGGACGTTTTTTATTGCAACTCCTTGGGTAAATTCTATTCCCATATGGGTATTTTATCTATATGATTATAAGCCTTGGGCGACCCTCTCCAAGAGGTTTCAGATTTTATTAATGTGTTTCTGATTTTTAAAGAGAAAATCGCCCCTCTTGAAGGTCGTACATTTCCAAAATGATATTGGGATGCATGCATTAATAAATATGGAGGCTTTGGTGTAGTTTCTATTTTTTAACAAAGGCGCCTTTACTCCTAGAAATTGCTGCAATTGATTCCATGTCAATTGGTGAAGACAGGATGAAGTTATGAACAATTTGGTGTGCTATAGTTTGCTAGTAATTCATTTTCAATTTGCATATTTTTATATCAGACTTGCTTTAGTTTGATTTTTTAGTTCTGTCTTCAATAAGTTGGATAATTATCTAATGTGAGATCATTCTGCCTCTTTGTGCTTCAAAACTATTGTAATCCTCATGTAATTTGCAACTCTTTCTAATTTTGTAAAGCTGATAACAGTAGTACTATTTCAGTCTATTTAGTTGTTGCTTATTCACTTTTAATTATCACATTGTAACCCCTGGATGGTTTACCACCAGTGTGGAAAAAAGAACTTACTAATTCTCTTCTTATACCCACTGTCAAGTGGTGAATCCCCACTCTTAAGTGGATGCTTGCCATAGCAGACAAAGTGTTTTAATTGTAGTCTTTTCCCCCCACTATTTGGTGGTAGTGTGGAAATTCTCTTATGGCTGGTTAGCCGCCTAAGTACTTTTAATTCAGCAATTAGCACTCCACCATATGTTAGCACCTTGCCTGTTAAAGGATCTTGAGTGCACATTCTTGGTTTTGAGTTTAGTCTCTCTCTTTTAGCTGTAATCTTTGTAATATTTGATTCATTAGATCCTAGGGATCCTCTGACCATATGCCCACCCCTCCTCCTTAAGTGGTTTTAGGGCACATTCTTGGTTAGAGTTCTTTCACACAATGTTTTGGGTTAAACTAACCTTAACGGGTGCTTGGTTACACTGTATTTGTTATTGAAAATCAAGAAAAAAATTAAGGGGCATACTTCATTGTGTCTTATGCTCTAAGGCGTAGCAAAACAAGGGACCTTTGCATCTAAAATAGCTCTTGTGCATTGTTTACAAATGGATTTTCTAACTGCTAATGTTTTTTCGTTGATTTGAATGGGAAGCAAAGAGAAATATTTAACAAGTGCATCATCAACCTTACAAATTTTTACTAGAAATGAAGCATATCGCAAAGAGAACATGGTTGAGTGGCTGTGTCGTTTATGCTTTGCAAATATGAGTTAATGGATTTTTATATTGTGTTGTTCTTTGTAGATAGGCGTATTTTTTTTATTGCTCGATGGCTAGTGATTTTTTTGCACAACATAGAAGATGCAAACATTCTACATTTCAGATTTAGCATGCGGGGAGCATAATGTTTTCCTACTGCTTGCATCTATCTTTTCAAAGAATGTAATGATTGTTGATGCAATAGATTTGGGCTAGTGTTGCATATCTGATTTTGATTTGGAATATGCAAAGCACACTGTGTCTATGCACTTTACATTTTCTTTTTCAAACAATGTAATGATTGTTGGTGGATTAGATTTGGACTAGCATTGGAGGACCGTGTTTTTAGAATGGAAGTGGAAGTTGTAGTTCGAGTAATATTTGCATGTGACATTTTTTCATTACGCATTTTAGCTTTTAGAGAGTGCAATATCTCATGTGATATTACATGTGTTTCTCTAGCTATATGTTTTTCTTTCAAACAATGTAGTGGCTATTGACAGCCAAAATTTGGACTAGATCTTCATTCGTTATTTATAGTTTCAATATGGGCAATCACAACAATTGAGGGAGAGACTATAGTTGTTGTAATATTTGAATGGAAAGCTTAGATGTAGAAGAAACATTTTCTTTTAAAAAGTGCATATTTTTATGGCATGTCAATTCTCTGCTTGTATTTGATGTAAAACTATCAAGTTTTGATCTGTAACTTTGGTTTGGAGTATCTCTAATAGCTATTTGTTCATTTAGCATGCCCATTTGTTGTTTACCTATGCCATGTATTGTTGCTTTGAAACATCGTTGTGAGCTATGAACATGTAGGTTTGAGGTGGGAAAAGCTCAAATTTTTTTATGGTGTAAACTCGTTGAAATGTAACTAGTTGTATTATTTGTTGCAATACTATGCACAAAGGTGGGGTGCAATGCAGTACAAGTTTCTGATCGAAGAGTGCATAATGCTTTTGAAACTCCTATGTTGCCTTGAAGCATAGTAGTAGATGCAATTTTCAAAGAATTTTTCATGTATTAGATAGAAACAGAATCATTAATATGCATTTCATGAGTCAATTGTTGTTTTTGTTGAAATGGTTCATAGTGATAATGTCCTGAGCTGGTTAAAAAGAAAATTAGATTAAAGCTCTTTTTTGGCTCTTTGCAATTTGTGTATGTTTTTGATATAGGCGATGGAGTCACTTTCCATATGTGTATTGTTGCATGGAATATGTGCAATAGCCATAATATGCAAAATTTAGTCCCCTCAAGGCCACTTTGTACATAAGGTATTCCAATGTTGGAAACTAATAATTGCAATTGCAATATATGATTGTTGTTTGCTATGGTACGATGGTCAAAGGCCCTAAATCATACCAATGCATACTTTTTTCTATTGTCAATGCATTAGCTAATGAATAGGAAATAAATAATCGCAAAAGCAATTGGATCAAAGTATTCATCAATCAGAAAAGCTATAGTAGCAAACATGCTCTTGCCACATGTAGTGGAAAATGTAGCGGGCCTACAAAGTCCAATTTTATCACATGCATTTTCAATTTTGGTCTAGGCGTTCTTGAAATTATAATATGTGTTTTCCAAGTGTGGTTGAATGTTTTGAATACAATTGTATGTGTTTGGTTGTGAAAATACAAGTTCATAGTGTCCAGCAGCAAGATTTGTATCATGGAAAAGAATTGATATTGTAGGATTGCATGCATCCTTGTTGAAATGCAAGTACCTTCTTTTGTACCTTATAGACCAAATGCATATTGGTATGTCCAACCAATGAGCTAACCATTTTAAATAGAACATGTCGCCCCAAAGTCTAGTTTCACCATTGTTATTGTGATCTATGGTTGAAAGCCTCATTCTATGCAAGTATGTGGTTTTTTCATCTATATCATACAAATCCTTAAGCACTGTTGGGTGCAAGTCATTTTCATAGGAGCTTAAAGCTATAGTATAGTGACTGGGAAGATGATGTAGGAAATGGTCAACAAGACCATTGCGTAGCTGATTTGGTGAAAAGCGGTAGTGAAGCAAAACATGTATTGTGTCAAATAGATAGTCACTAACTTTATAGTTGAATGAATCAATTTGGAAACAATGTGCATGATCAAGAGCTTGATCAATTGATGTAAATTGTGGTTCACTATTTGGTTTGTGGCTCTCTACTACAATTGGTTGATGCAAGATTTTTTTTTTTTTGGTGGGTTCTTTGTGAGCATATTGTCGAATTAGGGATTTCTTGACTAAGGACAGATTGTATTTAGACTATTTAGTAGTACAATGACTATTTATCAATATGAGAAACTTGAAATGTTGAATGCAATGAAATAGGATCCGTCTTTTTTTTGAGCTAGTGAAAGAGAAATAAGTTTAGTATTCCATTACACACCTTGATTAGCAACTCTACAAAAGTTGTAATAGTATCCTTTCATGTAATACCAGGTGTAGTGTAGACTCTACAAAAAAAAAGCAACATTGTATTGTCAATGCATATTACTAAAACAAAACTTGTGTTGAAGTTGTCTATCAATGTAATGCATAGTTGTGAAGAGTTGCAATACAAATAGTCATGGTCATTCATTAATCACCTTGATGTAAACAATGATGTGGAAGTTGTCAGATTATTGCTTAATTCAAAATATCTATTCACTTTATCTCCTATAGAACAAAAGAAAAATTCCATTATCAATGCATCTAACTATATATTTAGGAAAAGAAACAAAATAACTTTAAAGCAACCAATAAATGGAAGGGAGTGGCTAATAGTTAGCAAAATTATAATAGTCAAAGTTTAGTTGTCGAAGAGTATTTGCAATTCTTTCTATTTTTGTGACAATGATGTAGAAAGCATACTTTGATCAACATGTTGAGTATTTACATGCTTCTTGCATGCAAATAATCAATTTCAAATTGAGCAAGATTCTACTAGTAATAAGTGCAGTGTCCATGCTAAACATTTAGCTTACATATGTATATGTATATGTATATGTAAATGTATATGTGAATGTATATGTAAATGTATATGTATATGTATTTGTATATGTATTTTTATATGTGTATATGTATATGTATATGTATATGTATATGTATATTTATATGTATATGTATATGTATATGTGTATGTGTATGTGTATATGTATATGTATATATATGTATGTATATATATATATACATATACACATAGACATATGTATATGTAGATATATATGTATATATATATACATATACACATAGACAAATACATATACATATATATATACATATATACATATATATATATACATACATACATATATATGAAGAAAATTTTGCTTCATCAATTTGTACGTAGCACTAACCTTGTGTGTATATATATATGAAGAAAATTCTACTTCATCAATTTTTAAACAACACTAACCTTGTGAGATCCAAGGGAATCTTGCTTTATCAATTTGTAACTAGCAATAAAAATCTGCTTTCAAGAGCATCATGTATTGGAAAACAGTATAATTGTAAGTATAGCATAGCAAAATTCAATAGCGCCATATAGGTTAAATGCTTTTACCCCGTTCTCAAGAAATATTTAATTCCACAAAATGCCCATTGATTACATTAGTCTCCGCCTAAAAGGCAAGTTCACTAATTATTAGTGTAAACATAACTAAATATAATTATCATAAATCCAATTTTATCCATATTAGACAAATAAAAAAATTTGATTTTTGTGGCATCTTGATTCCTTAATAAAATGACTATTGTATGATGTCATAGATAGGTAATTAAATGGAGAAACCATGTGTAGGAATATTATAGGTATACTATAGAAATATTAATTCCCTTGAAAACATTATTTCTAAATGATAATTATGACGATGAAATGGATGCATCTTTGAGATTATCTTGGAAACTCTCAATTGAAGTATGGGGCTACAAGATGATGCAAATAGACTATGACGAATCTATAAATTTAGTGTTATATTAAAGGTGTGTAGTTAGGCTTGTTAATTCCTTTTTTAGGTACTGATAAAAAAATTGTGGGTCTGTGGATGTGGGCAAGAGTTTCCTTTATGGATATGTGAGGCCCACCCTCTAATAGTAGATGTATATATTTATATCTCAAATACTTTTTTCATTATCATGTGATACTCGTATTATTCTCCATTAGTTGGTTGTGGATGCTTCAACTTGAGTATCTTGTTAGACCCCTAACTTATGTGCACTCACATATGTGATTAGATTGATGGTACCCTTAATGACATCATGTAGGTGGATAGCTTTAGATGACCTTGTTATATAGTGCATTGCATGATTCAAATTTAGGATTCATAAATTGATCTACTTAAATATATATAGGAATATTGACTAGAAAGCTCATGAATGTTTTAATTATTGAATGGAAGTTTATGCATGTACAAGATTTAGGTGATGGACCTACATCTAATTTTGGAATTGATGATTTTTTATGCATACATAGAACAAAATAATTTCATTTTGATGACTTATATGCATAATGGTGAATTTATGATCTTGGGAGCATAGGTGAATTCCAAAACTGTGATGATTAAATTGATTCGTATTTTAATGGACTTGTGAAATGAAAATACATGTTTGTTTTGTAAGAATTGTGTGAAAATTTTTGTGTGAAGTCAATGAGTATGAATTTAGAAGTTTATGCAAAATTTAATTTTACAATAATTGTATGTTTTGAAATGAATGATTGAAATTAATAATGTGAATTTGTCTATTTTCAGTCAGTTTCTTTGGATATATGTTCTTAACTGATGAATTAATGTGAAAATTGAGTGTGTAGATTTAATTCCATGGGCCATGGAAAGTTAAGGTCTCCCAAGAACCCTAACATATTGAAATTAGACTATAGTGCATTTGGAAAGATTATAGTCTCATTTATAATGTATTTTATTTGTAATTTGAATATGTGATTGATGTTGTAAAATTCAACGAGTCCACAAGGATTAGATTTTTGGGTTGTGTTGGCATCCATGTTATCAGATTTTGGATAAGGTTTTTAGGGATTTTGTAAAGGGTTGTAAAAAAAATTATTTTATATATTTTTAAGGTTTTTAGGACCCAAAGTTGGATAACCATAGGATAGGTGTCTTTCTAATTCATCTTTATAGACTTGGGTTAAGATATGACCCTTCTAAAATTGTTACTTTAAGGAATGATGAATTTGAAGAGTGGAGGCTTTGAAAATTGACTTGTCACTTTCCAATCCCACTCTCCAAAGTCATTCATGAACTTGGGAAAATATTCAAAGCTCTCACATGTGTGAGCAACCTTATAAGACTTTTGTTGGATGGGTGTTCAAGAACACTAAACTTCCCCCAAGGTCTCACACATGTGTGACACTTATGGGGAGGTGTGCAATGAGAATGAATTGGAGAGTGAGAAGTGTCACTCCCCCATTCAAGGAATTCAAATCTAGAGTTCCTATAAATCATCTATTTGAGGATGAAGTCATGGTTCTTCCTTTTTCAGTCTTATCCTTGAATTTTCTAATAGGATAGTGTGAAAAGTCTTAGATAAAAGAGTAAGGTTGGAAGGCTTGGAGGTCTTCCTCAAACATCTTGTTCTTGGCTAGCTTGAGTAGGTATGCTTCAAGCCCATGTATTTTTCTCGTAAAATTATAGAATGAATGCATGTGTTTTTTAATTATTATTGGGTTTTATCTTCTTTGGTGTTTTGTTTATATTGGGATGGGTTGTGATAGGGTTTGTTCTCCCACTTGATGAGACAACCCTATGTGTGGGGTTGAGTGAGGGAGAACCTTAAATGGGAGGTTTGGGTATGAGTACCCTTGGGTAAGAGTACCCATTTACATATGTGAATACAGTTGTTTGGGAATGCAAGTGATGATATGAGAAATTGGCTATGTGAGTGAAGAAGAAAATGGCTTGAGAGCCAAAATTTTTCTATACTTTCCCCATTTCAAGTGAATTCCTCTCAACTCCCCCTATGAGAATCTTGAGAGACTAATTTATAGGTGTATAATTGACTTATAGTTGTTTTTGTGTTTTAATGTGTAAAATAATAGTTTTTATGAAATGTGTGTGCATGAGTGTACCTGGTTTCCTTTAGAGACCCCCTAGCTTAGGGGTGACTTGTCTTCAAGTTAAGGTTGGGAGGTCTTAAAGAAATTTTGCATTCCTTCATCAAAGAAATCATATTTCCTTTCCATGTGTAAAAGTGTGTTCCATAGTCCAACACTTTTTTAATAATACTTTTTATACGTTGTTGGAAGGAAAGCATAGAGAAAGATTATAGTATCTCAAAAAAATGTATATATGATAAAAAAAATTATATTTTTCTACTTTTAAAATTTTATGCTAAAGGAACATAATTTGTGTATCTATTTTAAATAGCACTACATAGTTTAACAATCGCAAAGATGGGTTCAAGAAATAGTAAATATACATGTTATTTTTGTTTGGCATAGATCTACTTATTTTCTATGTATAGAAATGAATTGATAAAAAAAGAAGTAACTATTTTATAAAATATAAGTTATTGCAAGGTTTAAATTAACTATACTATATGAAATGAAATGTTAATAGATGGGTAGATTATCTTATGTAATGTTGTGGTGAATTTTAAAGGAAGCAAGGGAATGAAATTTTATTTAATGTTCATTTTATATTGTCTATAGTATGGGAAATAGTTATCAGTGCTATAAATAAAAAAAGATAAAATTTAGGTGGAGAAGATGATATTGTTCTTTGTGTATTCTTATTCAAATGAAAAAAATAGAGAATTGTATTTCCTTTCCGCTGTCATGGCAGGAATGAATGTATATACCCATGATTGATAAATACCTCTAGTATTATTATGGCAATAGCTATATGCATTGACATGAAACCATGTGCCAGTACTTTGTTTAACCATGTTATATTCTATTTCCCCTATGAAATTTTCATGTGTGTGTGTATATATTTACACAGGTTGAGCTAAGAGAATATATGAAAGAGCTTTATATAATATTGACATATATGATTAAAATAAAGAATATAAACCTACTCATGTGGGTGTTAAACCTTACATATATTTACCTAATTTAGAGATCTAAAATATGTATAAATGTCGACCCTGTGTTTATATTACCCCTCACTTTGTACTCTTGCTTGGTGGCTGTAGTGTCATAAAATTGTGCCCCATGGAAATTTGACACTTGCACATTTATCCTACTACATTGATGACACCTCATCATATTAAAGAAAAAGCCTTATGAGTCAAAATTTCATGATTTCAACTCCATAATGGAAAATGACTAAGCATTAGCAGTCTCTCCACTCATTTCTTGTAATTTTTTTATTTTGATGCCTGCACAATACGCAAATGTCTATGTGACACACAAGTGTCCCTAAACTTTTCACATTTCAAATGAGGGAATCTCACAAACTTTTCCTATGAAATTTGTCTTTGCAATAGAGTTGTGAGTGTAACAACTCTTCTCGCCCATGCTTCCTCACAAAACTCCATTTTTCACTCCCATTCTCATTCATTCTTTCTCTCTCTCTCAATATTGCTCTATTCTCTTCTACACCTCGTCTTCACAATGAAGCTCTGCTAGATTCTCGTCTCGTCAATAGCCAAGGCTCTCTTGCAAGAAAACATCTCATCTATCAAGCCAAGAGGGAGCCACAAACTATTGGTAATGCTCTCTTATCTATTTACAAATACATACTTGTCTACATCTATTTTATTCATGATTGGTGTTCTCCTCCACAATTGTAATGTCCCCATTTTTAGCACTACCCTTTCTAGTGATTGTTAGCCTATCCCCAGATTCATGTAGGTCATTCAGATGTTGAATTATGGTTTCTAGTTGTTTGGAGGTCTCTTTTGTGGATTTAGGGGCTTAATGTCAATTTTTTTCAATTTGGTTTATGGATTCCTTTTGGGTTTTCAGAGAGCTTCAAAGGGATGTCGCATGCATTTCAATCAAGAGTTTTCATGTAAGATTGGTTTCTGGATTCTTTATGGGTTTTTAGAGAGCTTCATAGTGGTATGACATGCATCTGTGTCTGATAACCTTTTTTGAACTTACTATTTTTAGTAAACCGCAACGGTTGCCCAATTTGTGCTCAAAATACATTTGGAGTCACTATTTTTAGCAATACGCTATTTATAGTAAGTGACATTTTTAGCAATTGATTTAGGGGTTTCTGGAGGTGTTTCTATTTATAGCAATGGTCAGTTTATGGTGTTTCCATCTTCAGTTGGTCATAGTTTTCTTCAATGGTCTTCAGTTTCACTCAGTTTTGGCATTTGGTATACACTTACTATTTTTAGCAGTGTTATTTATAGTGAGTCATCTTTGGGGTAGATGGTCCCAAGCCAGTATGTTCGCAGCAGTATTATTTCTCAGTTGGTTTGGAGAGCCTATGGTTGCAATATTTAATAATTGTTTTATTCAGTCACTTAAGTTGCTTAATAAATAATTTTATAAACTTAAGTGAAAAGGGTGTTAAATGTCATTCAAAAAACACCATGGCCTAGGCGTGTAACTTATAAGTTATTTTAAAATATTTTTTAAATATTTAATTTTCTCCATGAGAGGGATGCCTAGGGAGAATAAATGAATTTAAAATATTTATTTTTCCAAGGCGAAGAAGGGTGTTGGTTTTTAGGAAGAAATTAAGAAGCTTCTAGAGTCTAGTCGCCCTAGCTTCTATATATTTTCATTTTGGTTGTCATTTTCACATCTTGGATTTCTTCTAGAGTGCTTGGGCTACAAACTAAGGATGAAAACCCTCTTTCACTTGGGCTAGTTTTGGTGGTGAAATATCCTCCCTAATCAGATAGAGTGATTCTACAGCAACAATCATACAGTGCTTCACAAATTTTGATTTGGATGATTTAAAAGAGAAGATTCATCAGTAATTTGAAGATTTTTTTGGCGTGGCTTGCTAGTTTTTAGTTTTGGAGTGTTTTGTGAATATTTTGGTGTGTTTATTTGCATTTTTGGGGCATTGCGATTCTGGACCAGATTTCATGTTTATGCTCACAGCTCTAAAATGGATTGAAGTAATGAAATGGGTATTGTTTCATTAGAATCCCATTCACTTTCCTATCATTTTGAGTATAATACTACATTTTTTGGTGGAGACATTTATTTTTATGAGTGGATCGAACTTTCTTGCGAAGGACGCCATTGCTAGAGATAAACCCTAGTTTCGACCTGCAACTCTTTGGCATTGGTTGCTGCACTTTGGGTTTTTCAAAGAGAGGCTTCTGTGTTTGAAATCAAAATTATTTTGAAGACTAAATCTTGGAGTATTTTGTTGCTCCTTCTGGAGCCTCCTTGTTGATGTAACAAGCCATACCAAGTTATAATTTTACTTTGTAATAGTCTGATATGAAATAGAAAATTTGTATTCATGATATTTATTTCACTCTATAGTGAAAGGGTTAAGCTTATTGTATTTCCTATTCATTGCAATACCCTCTTTATGTTATGTTCATCTAAAAACACATTGAAAACCAAACATGAACACATTATTGAACAATTAACTAGCAAACAAGGGTTTCAAAAAAAAATACGAGGCTGTATGTTGTAGTGGTATCAAAGCCAATTCTTCTTGCCATCATGTGTGATCATAAGAGAATCAGCGCTATTCATTATATGAGTGCAAGTGAATAGAGATACATATAGACGGACATGATTATAGAGATTTCTATACTTGAGTTGATACAGGAACTAACCAAGCTAATGAGGGATCCTGACAAAAAAGGGGCATTCTCAAGGATTGTTGCTAGATCTAAAGGTTGGGATGGAGAAGTGCACATGACACATCTAGATGACTATGAGATCAAAAAAGATACCTTCACTTATGAGGAGAGTTTGTTTGACTCTCAAAATAGTCCTCTAGACTTGCATGTGGTTGGTGGTGATGAAGATCAGTTTGGTAATAAAAACAAAACAAAAGTCTTGAATCCTAATTTGGATTCATTCAATGAGGGTATTGTGACTAATGACTTCACAGAAGATGTTAGTAGAACCAATGTGTTGTTTGAATTCACCAAAGAAGAGCATATTAAATAAAATTTAGGTGGTGTCATTGAACCAACTTATGACCATTACCATAGTGATGATGTTGGCGATGATTCTAATGTGTTTGTGGAAGATTTGGTGATAAATGATTCTCCTCTTGTTGTTGACCCAACTTTCCAAGAGATTTCACATAAATTTAAGACAAGTGATCAAGAATACCTCTTTGTTATGCATGTGACTACTAAGGATGAGAGCAAAAAATTACTTGTAGATGATGGATTCATTAAAGGTAAAAATAATAGAGTTTTCCAAACAACTAGCATGGATGACTCTTTACTTCATTATAGAGTTGGTGACATGGGTGGATTTGGGTTTTATTATCAAATTGAGCCATTGGAGAAAGATACTTATGAGGATATCAGTTTTAGTGAGTTGGGAGGTGACTTATTCAAAGAGTCAACACTCCAAGAGGGGTACAAGGAGCACTTTCCTATTGATCAAAACAATCAGTCCCATAGCATTTGGGATTTGGGTGTGATGGCACCTAAGGATGACAAAGAACCTAAGTGGGATGAATTTCCCCTTGACCCAGATGACGAAATGGAACTTGATGAGGACTCTATATCAGAAAACAATGGTGATAATATGCTTGATTTTGGGGCTTCCTTCTTGTTTGATCAAAGTGATAGTGAGGTGGAAGCAGATTTAGAATTCTATAAGGCTCCTGATATTAATGAGTTTGATGGTTTTCTTGAGCAGAAATCATATTTATTAGTGAACAGAGCTTGTCATCATCTAGGTGTTGAGAAATATCATCACATGGATGGCATGGGGTGTGAAACTAGGAATAGTCATGGATTCATTGAAAACAAGAATGAGAATTCTAATTTTAAGCAAAGGCTCAAAGAAATTGTAGAGTTTGATCCTATTTATGATATTGGGAATTTTCAGCTAGTGGGTGGTGAAGAAAGGGATTCTTGGAGCAGCGATGAGGGCAGCAAAGAAATGAAACAAAGTTCCAATTTTGGAAAGTAGCCTATCAGCAGTTGACCACCTTTGCATATTCATGAGTGGGAAGGAAAATTCATGTTATCCATTGAAAAATAAGTGCAAGCTCTATCCCAATTTGATACACACACTATTTGATTGAAGAACTCTACGTATAGAAGGCTCAGATTGAAGAGAGACATAAAGGAGTTGGGGGTGAAGTTACTCTCCCAAATCTACAACTTATTGAAGATTCTTTGGAGACATTGAAATCAACATACATACACTTGACCAGAGATCGATATTATGCCTTTGAAATTGCAAAGAAGACCATGGGTGTTTTACAAGAAAAGGAAAGACAAGTTGATGAGCTTACTCTTGAGCTTGATTCAACAAAAGATATGTTAGAAAATACTCAAGTGTCATTAATGGAGGTAGAAGAGCAGCTAGTTGATTTCAAAATTTTCAAAGAACAAGAGAATGAACAAAGAGTTGAAGAAATCAAACTGGTAATTGAAGAGCTTGATAGTCTTCAAGAAGAGTTTGACTTGGAGAATGTTCCACAAAGATCAAAAGTTGCATGTACAGATTTGGATCAGCAAGATGGAAGTGAGCAAGAGGAAAGGGATGACTTCCAAGTTTTTGACAATCCTCTCTTTGAATTGAGTGAAGAAGAAACTTATGATAATCCTCTCTTTGTGATGGATGATAAAACATGTGGTGAAGTGATCGAGCATGAGACTAAGTATGATTTCCAATGTACTGATGGTAAGATATCAGACCATGAGGAAATGTCACACTTGGTGAGTGGCAATCTTCTGAGGGTGCTTGATAATGAAGGCATAAGTGGGTTTAAGGATCAAGTCTCCACTTGGGTAGTGTTGAATCAAGATTTTTTCAATGTCCTTGACATCAAGATGTTATCCAAACATAGTTTTGTAGCTGCTCAAGGTTTCATTATAGCTGCAAAGAGTGAAGATTTTAGACTTGATACTCATGAAGTCTGGGAGGAAGAAGGGCTAAAGCAGATTGTTTACTTCCTCGACAATCCATCCCTTGGGTTGAGCGACGTTTTGACTCATATTATCCCTTTTTGGGAGTTGGTTTTGATGACAACAATCATTTCATGCTCAATTGATGTTGACACTTTCATGGTTAGGCTTCAAGGGTTCATAAGAGAAGACTCTAATTCCTCGAGAGTGAATTTTATTATGATGGACACTTGGAGACATATTGTGTACTATTTCCAACATTTTGGGAATCATTATTGGTTGGGTATCCTTGTTTAGAACCCTTAGAATGGTATGAAAAATCTTATTAGGTATGGTTGGAGGGATTCTTGGAGGGATAACGATCAAAATTTCAGAATTAGTGGTGTTGCTAACTTCCTTACCAACCATTTGGTGGTTCCATTTGTTCATCAAAAAATGGATTGGAGAGAAAATTTAAGTGTGGATTGGAGAGATGAATGGATGGCTACTCGTGGGAGTGATCCTTGGCTTAGAAAGGGGTAGATTTTGAGACACAAGTTTGCTGAATTGGGATAGACCAGCCACCTTACATGGGGAGTTACTCTCGTTCAAGAGAGTTGGTTTATCATTTCTTGTCAAGCAAGTGGAAGATATCAATTGGATATTTCTTGGGTGTATTTTCTAGCCACTTACAATATGTTTGAGTGCGATAGGATGCTCATTTCACATGCTCATATTTGGGAATTCCTATGGCACAACTATTATCCCCTATATAGAGTGCATTGTATTTCGTTGACCCCAGCTTTGAACTGTAGTGATTACTTATTTCTTCAAACCTTTCCTACTCTCTTATTTCATCTCATGGAGGTTTGTGATGCAAATTTTGATATCTTTCTTATAATACTAGTCTAGGATAGCGAACCCCCACATGCTTTGGTTCATCATACTGACGGTCTTGGGGTGGGAATCGTAGGAGTTTTCAAAAGTCTCCATGGTTACATTAGAATATTTCAGACGAGGCATGTAGTAGAGTCATATGGAGTTATGGGGATGATTTTGTTGAGTTATTGCAAAGGATTGCTTTCCTCTTTGCAAGGATATTTGGAGAAGTCACATATGCAGTCATGGCTCTATCAGATACCATATGGAGATTTGTTGAGGAGTTTTATTTTGAGTTGGGTAGATTATTTTTCCTATTGCCCAGGTTTATGATAGACCGTGGCATTATTGGTATTGATTACTTGGAGTCTTTTGAGAATGATATGTTGCATGGTATCAAGATTTCAGTCCTTCTAGCCTCTTTAGCTTGAGTTCCATGGATGGTAACATTTTGGGGTTACAAGGGAGGTTAGTGCAGTTTTGGCATGATGATTTCACTTATGTGATCAGAGTGGTGCAGCATCAACATGAAGGGTCCTTCCTAAGATAGACATGGGACCCTGAGATTCTACTTATGTTGGTGTGGATCAGTTTAAATTTTTCTAGAGTTGTGGTGGTATTGCTTGAGGGAAAGCAATACTGGGAAGGGCAGATATAATGTCCCCATTTTTAGCACTACCCTTTCTAGTGACTGTTAGCCTATCCCCAGATGCCTGTAGGCCAGTCAGATGTCAAATTATGGTTTCCATCCATTTGGAGGTCTCTTTTATGGATTCAAGGGCTTACATGCCAAATTTTTGTAGTTTGGTTTATGGATTCCTTCTAGGATTTCAAAGAGCTTCAGAGGAATGTGACATGCATTTCAGGGATGTGGCATGCATTTCAATTAGGGGTTTTCATGTAGGATTGGTTTATGGATTCTTTTTGGGTTTTCAGAGAGCTTCACAGTGGTATGGCATGCATCTGCATCTGACAACCTTTTCCGAACTTACTATTTTAGTAAGTTGCAGTAGCTGTCGAGTTTATGCTCAAAATATATTTGGAGTCACTTGCTATTTTTAGAACTATGTTATTTATAGTAAGTGCTATTTTTCATAGTTGGTTTTTGGGTTTCTAGAGGGGTTTCTATTTATATTAGTGGTCAGGTTATGGTGTTGCCATCTTCAATTGGTCACAATGTTCTTCAGTGGTGTTCAATTTCGCTTAGTTTTGGCATTTGGTATACACGTACTATTTTTATTAGTGTTATTTATAGTAAGTCATCTTTGGGGGAGATGGTCCTAGGCCAGTATGTTTATAGCAGTATTATTTCTTAGTTGGTTGGGAGAGCCTATGGTTGCAATATTTAATAATTGTTTTATTCAGTCACTTAAGCTATTTAATAAATAATTTTATAAACTTAAGTGAGAAGGGGGTTAAAGGTCACTCAAAAAGCACCACGGTCGAGGAATGCAACTTATAATTTGTTTTAAAAGACTTTTTAAATATTTAATTTGCTCCATGAGAGGGATGCCTAGGGAGAAAAGATGAATTTAAAATTTTTATTTTTCCAAGGCTAAGAAGGGCATTGGTTTTTAGGAAGAAATTAAGAAGCTTTCGGAGTCCAGTCACCCTAGCTTCTATATATTTTCATTTTGGCTCTCATTTTCACATCTGGGCTTTGACAACATAACATAATGTTGTTGGATTTCTTCTAGAGTGCTTGGGCTACGAACTAAGGATGAAAACCCTCTTTGCTTGGGTTGGTTTTGGTGGTGAAATATCCTCCCTAATTAGATAGAGAGTAATTCTACAATATGAATCATACAGTGCTTCACAGAGTTCAATTTGGGTGATTTAAAAGAGAAGATTTGTCAGTACTTTAAAGAGTATTTTGGTGTGGCTTGCTAGTTTTTAGTTTTGGAGTGTTTTGTAAAGATTTTGGTGTGTTTATTTTCATTTTTGGGGCATTACACTTCTGGACCATATTTCATGTTTATGCTCATAGCTCTAAAATAGATTGAAGTAATGAAATGGGTATTGTTCCATTAGAAGCCCCTTCACTTGCTAATCATTTCAAGTACAAGACTGCATTTTTTGGTGGAGACATTGATTTTTACGAGTGGATCAAACTTTCTTGGGAAGGATGCCATTGTTGCAGATAAACCCCAGTTTCAACCTGCACTATTTGGCATTGTTTGTTGCACTTTGGGGGTTTCAAAGAGAGGCCTAGGAATTTGAAATCAGAGATATTTTGAAGACTAAATCTTTGAGTAGTTTGGTGCTCATTCTAGAGCCTCCTTGCTATTGTAACAAGTCATACTAGGTTCTGATTTTACTTTGTAATATTATGATATGAAACAAAAAATTAATATTCATGATGTTTGTTTCACTCTATATTGAAAGGGTTCCGTTTATTGTATTTCATATTCATTGCAATACCCTCTTTATGTTATGTTCATCTAAAATGCATTGAAAACAAAACACAAACACATTATTGAATAAGCAACCAGCAAACAGGGGTTTCAAAAGAAAAAGGTGTGTATGTTACAACAGTGGGGTTTGTTTTTATCACACATCTCGTCTATTACTATTTACATCTCATCTATTTCTATCTATATGGTTGTCTGTGGAGGTGGAAACACCAAAATAGGGGTTTGACTAAGGCAAGCCCTGAAATAGGGCCAACATTTTCCCTCATCCTTTCCGTGTGCAAGTTTTCATATTTGAAGAGTTAGGTACTTACATATTTCAGTCTTTTACCTCATAATTTGAGAGGGATGACAATGCAGGGAATAGACATCCTTGCAAAATTTTGTCATCTATTGGTCACGACTCTATCCTTCTGAGAGTAAATTTTGTAAGCCTTTATCTTTCTACTTCCGCAATCAATATTCTATAATTCCTTACCAATTTCTATTTATTTGTAGTTTTATCTTCTTAGCTTAGTATTTCATTTAATCAAGTCATTGCAATAATTTCTCTATATTGCATTTTGTCACTTAAGCTTGTACTTTGAGGTAGTCAAGGGGCATTCACTCCTTGTAGACTCTTCATTTTCCTAGAGACTGAGTAATGAATCCCCTCCATTACATTTTTGCTAAACTCGATATGATGCAAATCATGTTGAATCTTTTTCTTTAAATTTTTAATGTTTAAATTGATAATGCCTTTTATAAAGAAGATTTTGATATATTTTGGATTATTACCTAGATTATTTCTTAGAGGTTTCTCCTATTAGAATTGTGAAAACCCACAAAACCACGAGCCACAGGATCAAACAAAGAATAAAGACACCTTCCACGCAAGAGATCTGTAAGCAATATGTGCAATATTCCTCAACAAGAAAAAGCTATAGAAGCAATAGACTATCAAAATATATGAAAGCTCAAGTGATCATTACAATTAGGTTTGAGTGCTATATAGGAGAAAAACCCTAAAAGCATAAAAACACTCCTAAGTTTAGCTTAAGTGCATGAGAATAACTTAGACTAATAATCAATTAAATATTAATTAATTATTAGCTAATGCATGATTACTCTAACACCCCCCCTTAAGATGAACTTAGGGAGTAGCTAAAAACCCTAAAAAGAAGAATGCAAGATGGTTCCTAGCAAACAAGGCCTAGTGAGGTACCCATGTATAAACAAAAGAATATCTCACAAGAGAAACAAAGAAAACCACAATGGGAGAAAATTCCTCTCCAAAAGAGAGAGGAAAATAAAGGACTGAAAAGCCTCCAAATCAAGGTGTGAAAGACTAAGAAGCCTCCAACAGAAACAATTTCTAGAAAAAGAGGAACATGTAGAACATCATTGAAGCACGAAGAAGTTGTAGACTGTTGTCAAATGAAGAATGATATAATGTTGAAATGATGAACCTCTAGAAATAGGAATGCAAGAGTGTCCATATGGTAAATGATCCATCTCAATGAAATGCATGTAACCAGCCATTGATGTATGTTGCATTTGAAAGTACATAGGAACAAGAACTAGATACGTAGATCACTCCAACACAAAATCAAGGAAGCATTAGCCCCAACAGTAGAAACCCCCCATAATACTGAAAAAGGGGGAGCCAAGACAAGGACATTGAAACTATTTGAAACCAAGAAGTGCATGTAGGAGAAACAACCTGCAAATAAAAGGGTGTGCAAACTAAGGCACACACGCATGAGGCAAGAATCACTAAGATTCACTGCTATCATGGAAGGGACACTCACTTGACAAAGGTGTGATGGCAAGCCAAAGGAAAACATCAACCCCCCATGGAACTTTATATCATAGTGTGAATACAAAAGGCACAATAGGATGTGCGAAATCCCCAAAAAATATACACCAAAATGGTACTTTATCTCAGTGCATATGCAAAAGAGAATATGCATAAAAAATGTCTACAATGCCCAAATGGGATAAAATAATAGAAATACATATCTGAACAGCCAAAAATGAGTCATTCCACACAAATGAAAAGTTTCCAAGAGCTAAGACGTCCAAGTAATTCACAAGAGTGAAAAAATAGAAAAAGTAAATAAAATATACCTAAAGAGCAATATGGAAAAAGTGCATGGATGGCTGTGAAGAATTCTAAAAGATGGTTCCAATGCCACTGGAATTGTGAAAATCAAAAAAACTGGTAAAACATTATTAGCTTGGGACTAAAAACAGAACCTCTAACTTCAATAGGTTGAAGAATGCACTAGCATCAAAAAAAGGTGATGAGACCCACACCACTAGAAAGTTAGTAGAACCAAATTTTCAATAATATCTCATTTGTCAAAATCCAACATGGTACACCCAAGTTATGGCAAAAAGAAAAAGACCCCCTTTAGAGCACAAAGGGGTCTTGAAGGGGGGCCTTGCTAACTGTCTACATGCATGATGTCATACTAATGTCAACATCCATATGGATGACATCATGCTGAAATCAACATCCGTATGGATGACATCATGCTAACATCAGCATCCACATGGATGACATCATGTTGATGTTAGCAGGAATATTTGAGAGAATATTCTCCAATCCAATGGAAAAGAACTCAACCTTCTTAAAAATAATACAATGAGGGAATATCCTAAGTTTTGTCAGAATATTCCAAAGTACGTCATGGATGGGAAACTAGCTGGGAAAAATCCTCTACCCCAGAAAATGCATTGGAATATTCCCAGCAAGAATAGAATATTCAGCAAGGATATTCACCCTCACTAGAAAATTTTTGGGCAAGGTGGAAAAAATGGAAGTTTCCGATAAAGGTTTAAACAGTCGTCAGCTTGTCGAAAAACCTCCTGTCAACATTGCTTGGGGCTCATACAGGGGTATCGTGCCCTTCCGTGTGGCTAAGGTCATAGAAAGGTACTGTTGATGGCAGTTTTCACACCGCAACAATGCAAACAAAATATTGCTATTTTGTTTCTCTTGAAAGAGAAAGGCAGCACATGGATGCCTTAGCTCCCAAGGTCTTTGTAGTTGGGTCTCAACTGTGCTGATGTTACTCAGTGGTTAATGCAATAGTAATATTCAAGGGGCCTGTTGGTGTTGAGGTTATGGATTGTTCTAAGATCAACCATGAAATAAAACCTACTTTAATTGGGGTTTTAAAGAAACAACAAAAGATAGATCAGGGTTTTGAAACAGAAAAGAACAACAGTTCATCCAATATTAACTAGACTTGTTAACTTCAAGGAATTTGTAAACCAAAACTATAGAACAAGATAAGCTTGTGATTGACACACAGCCTCTTTCATTCATAGTGCTAATTCACATAATAGATTCTTAATTATTATTTAGATAAACCAAAAAATAATTTCTCATCCCTTGAAGACTTCACAAATCAAATAATCAACTAAGAAAAATAGCATTCAGGAACACAACATGAAGTAGATTAAACTCTGATTGCTTCTACTGTTATTAAAATAGATAAACAATGTTTACAAAGCTAGCACAATCACTAGTGTACAGGGAATCTATGGCTCCAGATTGTTTCCAACTACACTAAGAGAACTTAGAAAATACATTACAATCTATACTAAAATCTAACTACTAACCAAGAAGACAAAGAAGCTCTCATTACTGAGAATCAAGATGCAACTCAATCTCCTTCTGTTAACTCACTAACTCCTAACTGTTCTATTTCTAAAAGCTATTGATTTAAAATTTCTTTTAATCTAGAAGTTCTAATCCTAAAAGTTCTAACCGTAAAAACTCTAACCTCTTCAAAGAGGCAAGAATGCCTTATATACAGAATGCATCAAAATAATGTGTTGTCCTCCTATATTAGGGTTTACAAAATATCTGCTTCCAGGAGAGTCAGCTCTTAGATCTTTTGAAGAAAGTCAGTTGTGCATTCAATGTAAAGCCTTATTGTCCATGCTGATGAAAGATTTCTAGGAAATATCTATAGATCTTTTAAGGCTACAACATTAACTCTTTTGTCTCTGTGTCCATCTTTGAACTCCACCGAGGTCACCTTGAATGCTTTAGAATATCACCATTAATACTAATCTGCCTCTGCCAGTGTTCGCCACAGTTGTCCCCATGAGTCATAGTTTCTTCATTCTTCAGCCTCCCTTTCTACTTTGGGAATTTTTTATCTATTGACCACTTCTAGAAGCACCATCAGGCCTCCCTATAGATCTTTGTGTTATCACCCAAGCCGATCCATCATCATTTGTTCCCAGAAGGAATCCTTCTTGCTTCCATTCTATTAGTCTCTTACATAGGGGCGGTCAATTGGTCAAAGGGACCGATGAGTCAGTCCTTTGGCTCCCTCGCTAGATGATCACAAGTCACATAGGATTATTTGGCAGTCAAAAGTGGTTTTCTTGGCCGTCGCATGTCGGTGAGACACCATCGGTGTCTCCCCGATGCAACTTCATCCATTGGGAAGCTATCGGCAAGACACGAGACAGTTGGTGAGACATCTCGGCGGGCTTAGAATTCACATCGAGCTCCAAAAGACCATCAGCAAGACTCCATCCTTTTGCTAAGACCATATGGAGAAGCTCTTGTTTTCTCTTGAAGTCTCCCTGATATCCTCCTTTACTGGGAAATCCATCATTGTCGACAAGAACCTCAGTGAACTCCCTTTCATCCTCGCTGAGCCCACTTTCTTCCCTTTCGACATGACTTTCTTCCTTCGCCAAGACCTTTTGGCGAAGGCATTACCCTCTTCATGAGCTCCACTTGTTTCGGTCAGACCTTGCTTTATGTCGGCATGACCTTTGCATGTCATCGTGATCTCATAGCAAAGCCCCTCATTTGCATGGAGTCTCCCCGAATTCCTTTTGTTGAACTTCCTGCGCCAGCCTCTCTTTTTGTTTCGGCATGACCTTCTTGAGTCGGTGAGACATTACACTAAGTCCCATATCCTTCAACGAGCTCATCTTATCGACAAGACCCCTCCCCTTGGGCGAAACATTTGGTTGAAGGAAACACCTCTTGGCGACCTCGCCCTATTGTCGCCAAGACCTTTCTATAGTCACATCGATGCATTTTATTTCTTCCACATGTGTCGTCGTAGCATTCTCTTGTCGGGGAGATGTCTTATAGAAACCTTATGTCTCAGTGAAAGCCTCTACATGTTCTTTCTTTGGTCGTCAAGACTTACTAATTCTCTCACCGAAGACCCTTGATAGAATCCCATTGTGGCATGTCAGTGTGACTTATTTTCTTTGCTGGGACCCTATACCGACATCACAACCTTCTATCAATCCTTGTCATCAATGTGACTTTGGATCATCAGTGAGAACTCCTGCCACATTCATTTCCTTTCACTGAATTCCAGTGTTGCCAAGACCCTCTCGCAGTCACACCAAAATGAAATCTTTCGTTATATGCATTTCGTTGTAACCTCCCCTTATCGGGAAGGCATCCTATAGACACCCCATGCCTTGGTGAAAGATTTACTATCTCATCCCTTTGTTGCTAGGACATACTGATTCTCTCACTGAAGACACCTGATAGACTCCCCCTTTGCACTGTGTTAGTGAGACATTAGGCTCTTGGCAAGACTTCATCCCAAATTCAATATCTCCCACCGAAGCCTTCTCCCTAACATCGGTCGGCGAGACCAAAAGACTTCACCATGACCATATACCAAAGAAAAGACTCTCACCGAAGTGTTTGATCCTTTTGCTAGTTGGTGAGACTTTCTTTCCTCACCAAGACTTCTTGGCGGGGAGAGAACCTTATGGCGATATAAGAACCCATCTGAAGGCGGTCGACAAGACCTTTCATTGAGATCTTTAAAAAATATCCTCATGCACATGACTTGATCCTGCAAAACAAGGTCTTTATTAATCTTCTAAATCACGAAAAATGTCCCGCTCAAACTTACCCATAAAACTTCTTATTTTACTATACTTCGTAAGGAAAGACTTACTTTTGGTAGGGGCAAAACCAAAACAGAAACTGGAATCGGGACTGGGGTCAGGATGGGGACGAGCTAGGGAAATAACCAACATTACCAAGTTCACACCCCGAACCAACCAGACTTTCGTGAAGAAACCAAAAATGCAAAGGACGGCAACCAAAACACCAGCAAACCCAGAGCAAAATGACAGACAAAACCAGGGTCAGAGCCAAATACGAACTAGAAACTTTGAGTAAGTCTCCAAGTTTTGAGTTTAGATTTTATTCTGAACCTGCCTCCGACATCACCCAAAAAGAGGAAAAGAATGGAACATAAAGAAAGAGAAAGGGGAAGGAAAACCCTACGACCAAAACAAAGGAAACAAGAAGCGAAATAACCAAAAATGCGGAACTGGGATCGGCACTAAATCCAAACCAGGAACTTTGAGAAAGTTCTCGGGTTTGGATCTAGTTCTAGTTCTGGGTCCACCAAAATGAAAAAGAAAATTCCCAAGGTCGAAAAGTAAGTTAAGGAAAAGGACATTTACCGATAAAGACCAACAAAGAGGGAAGAAAAGATGGGGTCGGACCTGGGACGGGACCCGAACGAGGCACTTTGAGAAAGTTCAACATTCTGAGTCGGTCCTGGACCCGACTCTAACAAAGAACAAAGGGAGAAGGCAAAGAACAGTCAGAACTGGAACCAGGGATGAAGCAAGACCAAAACATAGAAGCAATTTCCAAGTCTGGTATTGGTGGACCTGACTCTGACAAAGAACAAAGGGAGAAGGAAAAGAACAGTCGGAACTGGTACCGGGGATGAAACAAGACCAAAACATAGAAGGAATTTCCAAGTCCGGTATTGGTCCCGGTTCCACCTCTAACAGAACTTTGAAAGGAAAACGCCTAAGGTAGAAAACCAAAGGCAAAAGAGAAAAGACAAAAAAAGAAAGGGGACCCATTTTGATCTAGATCAAAGTGGGGTGGTTATGCAAGGCATAATAAATGGCGACTCAGCTGGAAAAATGGTTTAACATTTTCAAGAATCTAAAGGATTCAGCTACCCAGAACTTCGGTTCATGAACATCACAACTCCAGTTGGGTCGGTTATAGCAAGGTTGAGCTAGGATCTCAAATGTAAGTCAACAATAGCTACCCTCTGAATCTATGTGTGTACTTGATTGTGCATCACTCTCTCATGAAGTTTTCTTCATCTTTTGAATAACAATGTGCAATATTTGAGCTACATGAGTTGATTTTGTTTTAGCTATCGTGCAATGATATCCTAGGCATTGCTCCACTGCCAGTCAGGCATCAATAGCCCCGACGGAGATACCTCTATTTTTCCCACAGCATTGCTCTACTACTAGTCAGGCATCCATATCCCTGGTAGAGATACTAGAATCACCCATTCATATTGAATCCTCTTTTATTTTGATAATTCTTTTCTTTTTTTCTTTTGAGGTTTCAGATATTTCATTTAGTTATCTTTTCCTTTCAATATGTCAAATGTTTAACATTTGATCTAGGTTGAAAACTACCATGGACCTCATGACAGCACTTGGAAAATCAGATTTTTCACTCAAGGCTTACAACATTGCCATCCTAGGAAAAATATACCATTGCAAGAGGAGATGATCTTATTGATTTGTGAAAGATTCAGGGAGAGCTAATGAAGGGTACTTACTTTGCACCTTGTTTTGAAGACTTTCCACAACTCTTATTGTCAATAGGCATAAGACCAAAGTTTGGGATGGAATCACCCAACTAGAAAGCATGAAAATATCTAAACCATTCTTCTCCAAATGACCAAAGCATGCTTGAAATAACAACCACCATTTTAAGATGGGGTAGAATAGGTAAACACCAAAGGACAAAATAAAAGAAAGACCAAATAGCAAAGAAAACCAAAGGGGACAGGGGCAAACATACAAACCGAAAGCTATTCATAGACAAGAGCCACATTATTTACACAAAGAGTAGTAGCCTATTTACATAAAGGAAAGAGTTATTTACAAATAGGAGACAAAAGTTATATACACAACCACAGATTATTTACATAAAGAAAATAATGCAGTACTTATATACAGAACCGAAATTAGCAAGCCTCAAGATTCAAAATAGTGCTTAAGGAACTACCCATTGATAGGAAATGGAATAGGTTCTCCAGTTAGGCTATTCAGTCTGAAAGCATTTTCCCCTAGGATCTCAAAAATTTGATAAGGACCTAGCTAGAGTTTGTCAAACTTTTGGTGGCTATCCTTCTTTTCACTGGCCTTATCCCATAACAACACTAGGTCAGATATCCTAAATTCCTTTATCTTGGCTCTTTTGTCAAACCATCGTTTGACAATAGCCTGATGCCTAAAGAATTGTTGTAAGGCCACATCTCTCTGCTCTTCCAATTTTAACAAAGTAGCTAACGTGACCTCTATTATATTATCACTGGAGTAGAACTTCTACATGAACTCTAGGATAGGTATTTGCAGATGGATAGGAAGGATAGGCTCTTGGTCGTATACCAGCTTGAATGTTGAGGTGTTTAAGGTAGCCTTAATCCTAGTCCTATCTGCCCATAATGTGAATCTCAACTGGTATGCTAGCCTCTAGGGGTATGTTCTAACAGTTTCTTAATCAACCCTAAGAGATTCTTATTGGTAGACTATGCAACTCCATTGCCTTGTGGGTAATAATTTGAAGAATATTTCAAGACAATCTTATGATTATATGCCCAAGAAATAAATTCAGCAGAAGAAAAGGCAAAACCATTATCACATAACAGAGCGAAAGGTACCCCAAACCTTGTAGTGATGCATTCAGTGAGGAACTTGATCACTATCTCTGTGGTGTTGTTCTTGCAGGGTATGGCCTCTATCCACCTTGTGTAGTAGTCAGTGGCAGTCAAGATAAATTTGTCATGCAGAAGTCAGGTTAATCACTCCAATAAAATCCAGTTCCCACTGGGAAAATGGCCTCACCTCGTAGACGGGTTGCAATGGCATGGCTTCATGGCGTTCCCTTGGTGCAGAAATCTGGCAGATGTGACATGTCCTCACATGCTAATGGGAATATTTGAATACACAGGGCCATTAATAACCAGATTGGAGGATCTAGTGTGCCAAAGAATCTGCAGACCCATGACCTACACCATGTTTCCCATGAAACTCAGAAATCACCTACTTGGCCTCTTGATGATCAAGGCATCTCAGGTACACTCCTTTGAAATTCCTCCTATATAGCAACCCTCCTTTGATCATATAATGAGAACTCTTCAGTCTTAGGGCTCTCCTTTGAGTGGCATTCATTCCTTCTGGACATCATTTGTTGAGCATAAAGCATATGGTATCAGCATACCATGGGTCGTTAGAGAAAGATTGGGTCGTATACTGCTGACAGGTGATATTGTCACCAGCCTTCACCATGGACTGGGACAAGCCTATACCCCTAACTAGTTTCATGGGATGTATCTCTAGATCAAATACTTGCAGGATAGCCATCCATTTGCCTCTCCTTTCTCCCAGCTCACTCTGCATGAGTAGGGACTTTACAGTTGCATCCAGAACTACAACAATGATTTGGCTTTGAAGAATGTAATGTTGGAACTTCTTGACAGCCCACACCAGCACGAAAGCTTGCTTCTCAAGAGGTAGGTATTTGATTTCCACATTTTTGAACGAAGAGCTCATGAACGTAATCGTTCTCTTCTTTACCTTTACCTTCTGTTGAGTTAGGACAACTGCACATGAATGTTCAGAGGAAAAAGAGTAAATGTATAATGTCCTAAGATAGTTAGGACTGGTGAGCATGGGTGCTTCTAAAATGGATCATTGGACTTGTGAGAACACCTCCTTTGCTTCCTTCGTCCACTCTATTTTGGCATCCTTTTTCATCATTTCATTTAGAGGCTTTATGATCTCTGCAAAGCTCGTGATGAAATTCCTCACAAAGTTGATTTTCCTGAAGAAATATTTCATTTCTTTCTTACTTCTTGTCCTGGTGATCTTTAGGATGGACTCGACTCGATCTGGGTCGATTGAAATCCATCTTTCAAAAATTATGTACCCCAAGAGCTTCCCTTTAGAAACTCCAAACATGCATTTGTTGGGATTCAGGGAGACGCCATATTGGATGCACCATTCCAGAACCTTGGCCAAGTCAGCAGCATGATTCAATCGATCTTTGGATAATACCGTCAAGTCGTCCATGTAAACAATGATGCACTTACCGATTAGGTCCTTGAAAGCTATATCAATGGTGCACTGGAAAGTTGCTCCAACATTTATCAGACCAAATGGAATCCTCCTGTATGCAAAAGTTCCCCATTTCGTCATGAAGGCTATCTTCATTCTATCTTCACAGTCGACCATTACCTGATTGTAGCCAGAGTATCCATCTAGAAAGGATATCATCTGAGATCCATTGACTGTCTGCAACACTTCATCCAGAGAAGGGAGCGGGTAGTTATCCTTTCCTGAGGCTCTATTGAGATTTTTGAAATCGACACACAGCCTGATCTCTCCATTTTTCTTATGAATTGGGACTAAGTTAGCCACCCAAGTTGAATGGCACATGGGGAAGATTATCCTGGTAGAGAGTAATTTTTGGACCTCTTTATAGATCAATAGTTCAATTAAGGCATTAACAAGGCATTGCTTCTATCGAAAAGGCTTAACCTCAGGCTTCAAGGGGATAGTGTGAGTCATAACAGAAGCATCAAATGTCTGGAGGTCTTCATACCCCTAGTAAATTGCATCAATATCCCTTTTAAGCACCCTTAGTATGTCTTCTCTAATTACTTTTGGGCAGGCCTTCCCTATATAGACATTCCTTTCAAGGCTAGCATCGGACAAGTTAACTATTTCATATTCGCCTCCCTTCTCTTCACCTAATATTTTCTCTCAAGCCCTTGGATCTGAGTCAAAGATTCTTTCTAGAGCAACCATTCCCTTGGGAATTTTATTAGTTTTTCAGATTGAGAACTCCCTCGGTATCACATTCCTCAGGGCTCCAATCCCCTTGGTCTCTATTGGACTCATCAATGATTTGTCCTTCAAAAACATCAGAACTTGCTAGGAAAGCAAGGACATGTCGGTCATCATCGAAAACTTGAAAATTCTTGCCATTGTCAGGAACAGCTAGGGTGGACATCAATTCCACTAAGAATCTTTTGAACTTGGAGCCCTACATAGGTTCCAAAGTGCTTGCAGTAACAGCCAGTGAATCAGCTACCTAATTTTCTTCTCTAGAGATTAGGCTAATCCCAAAAGCATCAAAGTCCTCAATCAGGTTCCATACCCAATTTATGTAAGCTGCCAGCCTTCTGTTGTGATAGGTGTATTGGTTGTGCACTTATCTAATAACTATTTCCGAATCTCCCTTGACCATCAAGGCAGTGACCTTCCTCTGTGCAAACATCAGTCCCCACGCCAGAGCTTCATATTTTGCCACGTTGTTTGTGCATCCAAATTGCAACCTGTAAGAAGCAAAGAAGGTTTTCCCTTTTGAGCTGGTTAGTAAAATTCCAACACCACTGCCTGTTTTAGATTTAGATCCATCAAAGGTAAGGGTCCACAACTGATTAGGGGTTGGAGTTGATTCTTTTGCAACTTTTGTAGGTATTTGGATAGGATTAACCAGAGGTGGGGCTCCTTAATCCTTTGCATCAGGTATAAAGGATGGGTATTTGATCAATTCCTTTGGTATAGTTTCCAATTCCTGCATAGATATTTTATGTGACCCACAGTTATCCTCTGGACATTCACTTACATCTTGGGGTTGCTCCTCAAAGACATGTTGATCTAAAAGCGTATTAGGGGTGGGTTCAATTTGAGAATGAACCTCAGTTGAAGGCATCCTATCCCTGGTTAACATGGTTGCTTCCTTGGCCTCAAATGAGAAGGAGTCTGCAATGGTCTCAGGGCGACTTGTGCTAGCTTCCTCAACTTGGGAAACATGACTTAAAATGTCCCTGCAAGGTTGACAAGTCAATTCAGAATGATTTTGATAATGCACCCTACACCAGTTAGGGAGTAGGAGACTTTGCAGATCTATATCTACCCCTAAGACCAGTTGGTCTTGTTGCAGCTTTCTAACCAAGGCCTGTTGATTTTCATCAATGGTGGGGTCAAGTTTTTTTTGTTTTGATATGTCTTTAGCATTGAGAACTGAGAAGGTTAGGATTTCCTCTTGTTTATAAACCCCCATCTCAATCTCGAAGTAAGCCACCTCATTAGGACAATCATACTCAGTGATGATATGCTTGAGACGAGGCTCACTTTCAATTCTAATCTATGTAGGAATCCCTCTCCATGGCAGCCACATATGTGAAAAGTCAAGGGAAAGATATCCCCCTATACTTTTCATCAAATCTCTACTCAACAGCATACCATAGGTCTCAGGAATATCGGCTACTTGGACATCTATGTTGGTCAGGATCCTAGGGTCTAATCCTACTTGAACATGTATGTTTCTTAATTCTCCTACCACATTAACCTCTATCTTGTCAAGTTGAATGACCTTCTTATTGGTTTGAATGGGGTTTAATCCTAACTTCTTGCATATGGAAAATGGCATGACATTTCCTGAATCCCCCGAGTCCAATAAACAATTATGCAGGTTCTTGCCAGAAATTCTTAAGCTTAAAAGGAAAGGTGGAGTACCTACCTTGTTTCTGTATAAGGTTGCATTCATGTCCCTAGCAGGTGCCACTTTACTTTTTCCTTTTGACTTATCAGCTTGTTCTAGAGCCTTCAGTACTATCTCCCTTTGAGCAAGACACCACTTCAAGATGTCAAAGAATGACAAAGAAGTTTTCTATCTCTGCATCTCAAAAACAACATCAAATTTTGTGTTACAACTAGCAATACCTTTGAAAATGGCAGAGTTACCCTTGTTATGAAGATCAAGCAGGCCTTTTGGTGGAGGAGGATTATTGTCAACACTTTGACTTGGAGGCACCATGTGATTAGGAGGCGTTGAGGTAGTGAATGGACCCTTACCTTGATTTCTTAGAAAGTCTCCTCCTTTAGTTTGAAAAGTCTGGACATCATATGAATCCTCCTCTGGTTCATTCTCTTCTTGCCTTGGGAATGAAGGCTCCTCCTCAAAGTGCTCATAGGTCATTGTAGTATCCATTGAGTCACTCCCTTTGTTGGCATTCCCCTGGGATGTATGGGCATCTTCGTGTGCCATCTTGACCATCTTCTCCAGTTCAAGGCAATTCACCTTAGAATGGGTTGTAGTCTCATGTAGCCTACACCAATTGGTCATAAAGTTGAGGTCGGCTACATTTGTAGTATGTGACCTCTCCTGATTTGTTTGATAGTCATGAGAAAATCCACCATTATTGGGCCTTGTATTCCATTGCATGTTTTTGTTATCCCTTTGATTGTATCCTATGTTTTTGTTTTGGTACCCTCTTTGGTTATAATTGTTGTTATTCTGATAAGTACCCTGGTTGTTGCCATTTTGATTAGGGTAATTCCCTTGGTTTTGGGAAGGGTTCAATCGAAGCTGAGCCATGTCGTTTGTAACTTGGGACAACATTTTCTTCAATGTCTCTACCTCATTTGTAAGTTGGATTATCCTCTCACTCTCCACATTCTTAGTAGCAGGTGGCTGACCACCATGACTTGGTGTTCCAATTTGGTTATGATGACCCTGGGAACTTTGAGGAAGCTGTGATTGTTGAAAGGGGTCAGAAGTTCTAGTAGCAAAGAGTGGGATAGGTGGTTGAGTTTGTAATTTAGATATAGGCCCGTAGTGGGAAGGATACATTCCCGGGATAGTATTAAATAAAGGATTTGGGTTATGCATTTGATACACTATCGAAGGGAAACCTCCTCCTAGGCCTCCTTGTTGAGAACTGACTTGTTGCTACAGCTTGATAGCCAAATGATAAACTTTGGATAGAGAATCAATTTCAGCTAGTAGGTAAGTTCTTTGCAAGAACAAGCCAAGCAGGGGGTCTATAACTCTAAAGTAAGCTAGAATGGCATTGTCCTTAGTGACTAGATAGGGATCTTGCAATATTCTATACATTTGTTGGAATCTGGTATTGAACAAGGGCAAGGACTCACCTGGCTCCTTCCTGATGGTAGCAAATTGATGATATAAAAGAGTCGGGTACACATAAATTTTGAACTGACTAATGAAATCATTTTCCAAGTGCGTCCAGCTCAGAATGGAGCCTTGAGGGAGATTAAGGTACCAATTGTAAGCCATATCCCCTAAGGAATAAGGAAACAACCTATAGACTACATCCTAGTGGGCTACCTGAGCTCCAGTACAAGCATCCTTGAAAGCATGTATGTGCTCCTTAGCACTCCGTGATTCACCATGAATGTACTTAGGACAAAATTTCTTAGGGTTCTTAGGTAGGTTGTGAAAACCTCCAGGAATAGTCCCCAATGGAGAGGGATTTTTCTGGAAGAATGCCATTGGTGGCGGTGGCGGTGGTTGAACCAACTGTTGTATGGGTTGAATCAGTTGTGATGACAATTGAGATGGATGTGATGGTGGATTGATAGGTATCCACTGGGGTATTGGTGAGAAGCCTGGTGGAGTCAACAGAGCTGATAAGGGTGGTATCATTGTTGCCCCAGTCTTATGATTCTTGTGTCTCATTGGGGTCTTGAGTTCTATGAAAGGTGATGGATTCTCTGCTGATCAAAGGACTCTGTGGGGCTTTTCTAATGAGAAAGACCGAATGTTCTCCAGTTTTCCTTTCTAGGACCTCCTTCTAGTGCCAGTTCCTGTAAGGTGGCAATTTTTGTACCACAACAATGCAAAATAAATGTTGATATTTTGTTTCTCCTGAAAGAGAAAGGCAACACATGGATGCCTTAGCTCCCAAGGTCTTTGTAGTTGGGTTTCAACTGTGTTGATGTTACTCGATGGTCAATGCAATAGTAATATTCAAGGGGCCTACTGGTGTTGAGCTTATGGATTGTTCTAAGATCAACCATGAAATAAAACCTACTTTAACTAGGGTTTTAAAGAAACAACAAAAGATAGATCAGGGTTTTGAAACAAAAAAGAACAACAGTTCATCCAATATTAACTAGACTTGTTAACTTCAAGGAATTCGTAAACCAAAACTATAGAACAAGATAAGCTTGTGATTGACACACAGCCTCTTTCATTCACAGTGCTAATTCGCATAACATATTCTTAATTATTATTCAAATAAACCAAAAAATAATTTCTCATCCCTTGAAGACTTCACAAATCAAATAATCAACTAAGAAAAATATCATTCAGGAACACAATATGAAGTAGATTAAACTCTTATTGCTTCTACTGTTATTAAAACAGATAAACAATGTTTACAAAGCTGGCACAATCACCATTGTACAAAGAATCTATGGCTCCATATTGTTTCCAACTACACTAAGAGAACTTAGAAAATACATTACAATCTATACTGAAATCTAACTACTAACCAAGAAGACAAAGAAGCTCTCATTACTGACAATCAAGATGCAACTCAATCTCCTTCTGTTAACTCACTAACTCCTAACTATTCTATTTATAAAAGCTATTGATCTAAAAGTTCTTTTAATCTACAAGTTCTAATCCTAAAAGTTCTAACCGTAAAAACTCTAACCTCTTCAAAGAGGCAAGAATGCCTTATATACAGAATGCATCAAAAGAATGTGCTGCCCTCATGTATTAGGGTTTACAAAATATCTGCTTCCAGGAGAGTCGGCTCTCAGATCTTTTGAAGAAAGTCGGTTGTGCATTCAATGTGAAGCCTCACTGTCCATGCTAATGAAAGATTTCTGGGAAATATCTATAGATCTTTTGAGGCTGCAACATTAACTCTTTTGTCTCTATGTCCATCTTTGAAATCCACCAGGGTCACCTTGAATGCTTCAGAATATCACCATTAATACTAATCTGCCTCTACCAGTTGTCGCCACAGCTGTCCCCATGGTTTCTTCATTCTTCAGCCTCCCTTTCTGTTTTGGGACATTTTTATCCATTGACCACTTCTAGAAGCACCATTGAGAATCCCTGTACATCTTTGTGTTATCACCTGAGCCGATCCATCGTCATCTGTTCCCAGAAGGAATCCTTGCTTGCATTTTGTTACTCTCTTACACAGGGGCGATCAATTGGTCAAAGGGACGGATGAGTCTATCCTTTGGCTCCCTCGCTGGATGATCATAGGCCATGTAGGATTATTTGGTGGTCAAAAGCAGTTTTCTTGGCCGCCGCATGTCGGTGAGACACCGTCAATGTCTCCCCAATTCGACTTCATCCATCGGGAAGCTATCAGCAAGACACGAGATAGTCAGTGAGACGTCTCGGCGAGCTCATAAGTCACATCAATCTCCAAAAGACCATCGGCAAGACTCCATCCTTTTGCTGAGACCACATGGTGAAGCTCTTGTTTTCTCTTGGAGTCTCCCCAATATACTCCTTTACTGGGAAATCCATCACTGTCGACAAGACTCTCAGCGAACTCCCTTTCATCCTCGCTGATCCCACTTTCTTCCCTTTCAACATAAATTTCTTCCTTTGCCAAGACCTTCTGGTGAAGGCATTGCCCTCTTGGCGAGCTCCACTTATTTCGATTAGACCTTGCTTTATGTCAGCATGACCTTTGCATGTCGTCGTGATCTCATAGCGAAGCCCCCTCATTTGCATGGAGTCTCCCTGAATTCCTTTTGTTGAACTTCTTGCTCCAGCCTCTCTTTTTGTTTCAGCATGACCTTCATGATTCAGTGAGACATTACACTGAGTCCCATATCCTTCAGCGAGCTCATCTTATTGGCAGGACCCCTCCCCTTCGACGAAACTTTTTGCCGAAGGAAACACCTCTTGGTGACCTCGCCCTACTGTCACCAAGACCCTTCTGTAGTCACACTAATACATTTTCTTCATTCCACATGTGTCACTGTAGCATTATCTTGTCGGGGAGATGTCTTATAGAAACCTTATGTCTCAGTGAAAGCCTCCACATGTTCTTTCTTTGGTCGCCGAGACTTACTAATTCTCTCGTCAAAGACCCTTGATAGAATCCCCTTGTGGCATGTCGGTGTGACTTATTTTCTTCGCTAGGACCCTATACCGACATCACAACCTTTTGTCAATCCTTTTCATCGGTGTGACTTTGGATCATCGGCGAGAGCTCCCACCGCATTCATTTCCTTTCACCAAATTCTGGTGTCGCCAAGACCCTCTCGCAATCACACCGAAATGAAATCTTTCGTTATATGTGTTTCACTGTAACCTCCCCTTATCGGGAAGACGTCCTAGAGACACCCCATGCCTTGGTGAAATCTTTACTAGCTCATCCCTTTGTTGCTGTGACATACAGATTCTCTCACCGAAGACACCCGATAGACCCCCTCTTTGTACTATGTCGGTGAGACATTAGGCTCTCGGCAAGACTTCATCCCAAATTCAATAGCTCCCACCGAAGCCTTCTCCTTGTCATCGGTCAGCTAGACCAAAAGACTTTGCCATGACCATATATCAAAGAAAAGACTCCCGCCGAAGTGTTTGATCCTTTTGCTAGTCGGTGAGACTTTCTTTCCTCATCGAGACTTCTTGGCAGGAGAGAACCTTATGGTGATATAAGAACCCATCTGAAGGCAGTCAACAAGACCTTTCGTCGATATCTTTAAGAAATATCCTCAGGCACACGACTTGATCCTGCAAAACAAGGTCTCTATTAGTCTTCTAAATCACAAAAATGTCCCGCTCAAACTTACCCATAACACTTATTATTTTACTATACTTCATAAGGAAAGACTTACTTCCAGCGGGGGCAGAACCAAAATAGAAATTGGAATCAGGACCGGGGTCGGGATGGGGACGAGCCAGGGAAATAACCAACATTTCCAAGTTCACACCCCGAACTGACCCTGCTTTCGTGAAGAAACCCAAAATGCAAAGGATGACAACCAAAACACTAGCGGACCCGGAGCAAAACGACAGACGGAACCGGGGTCGGAGCCAAATACGAACCAGAAACTTTGAGGAAGTCTCCAAGTTTCGGGTTCAGATTCCGTTTCGAACCCGCCTCCAACGTCACTATAAAAGAGGAAAAGAATGGAACAGAAAGAAAGAGAAAGGGGAAAGAAAACTCCATGACCAAAACAGAGGAAACCAAAAGCAAAAGAATCAAAAATGCGGAACCGAGATCGGCACTAAATCTGAACTAGGAACTTTGAGAAAGTTCTTGGGTTCGGATCCAATTCTAGTTCTAGGTCCACCAAAACAAAAAAGAAAATGCCCAAGGCCAAAAAGAAAGTTAAGGCAAAGGACATTTACCGACAAAGACCAACAAAGAGGGAAGAAAAGGCGGGGTCAAACGCGGGATGGGACCCGAACGAGGCACTTTCAGAAAGTTCAACATTATGAGTCTGTCCTGGACCCGACTCCAACAAAGAACAAAGGGAGAAGGCAAAGAACAGTCAGAACCAGAACCGGGGACGAAACAAGACCAAAACATAGAAGGAATTTCCAAGTCCGGTATTGGTCCCGTTTTCGCCTCTGATAGAACTTTGAAAGGAAAATGCCTAAGGCAGAAAACTAAAGGAAAAAGACAAAAAGACAAAAAAAGAAAGGGGACCCATTTTGATCCAGATCAAAGTGGGGTGGTCATGCAATGCATAACAGGTACATCATACCCTCATTTAATTCCCAAAAAAAATGCCCCCAATTAAATTTGATGTTGTTTTTTGTATTTTAATTTTTTTTTAATTCTAAATGGAATTTTTTTTAAAAAAGAAAAAAAGCTAACTTTATAATTTCCTCTGATTTTTTGAAGATTTTTTCTTGAAATGCATGTAGAATCCGTATAGGGGTCATACGACCCTTGTACCAAAAAAACTTTCCTCAGAAGCTCTTGATAGCCAAATTGGACAAATTTATAGTCAAAATTCATGGAATCGACCTTCTGAATCTAATGACAAGGTCCTTTTCATGCCAAAATGCACCAAAAATGCAACTACCCTTCAGATCTAAAAAAAATCTACTACTTCAAACACTCACAGATCTAACTTCAGGAGTCCAAATTAGGTCAAGTAAAAGAAAAATCTAACTTTCTCGACAGCTCTGAATCCAATGGTGAGGTCCTTTTTATGTGAAAATGCACCAAAAATTTCCCACATCCAAAATTTGCAAAAAAACCAAAGGGGATTCATATATGAATCCTATAACCCTTGTTGAAGAGAAACCTCATAAATTGAGAAGGGTTTCATTGAATCCACACTCTGATACCATGTTAGAATTATGAAAAACCACAAAACCATGAGCCACAGGATCAAACAATGAACAAAGACGCCTTCCTCACAAGAGATGTACAAACCATATATGCAATATTCCTCAACAAGAAAAAGCTACAAAAACAAGATCAAACAATCAACAAAACACCTTCTACTCAAGAGCTCTTTAAGGTACCCGCAGGTACCTACTACGGTAGGTCCTACAGGTCCCAAGGTTGTCGACCACCATCTGCTTAAATTCCAACTGTTGGCAGCCCTTAACGTTTCACCAAATGGCTTTGGAGCTGACTTCTTACTTTTTTTTACGGGTTCAAACCTTTTCCAACCTATTTTTTTCTGGTGGCTTTCGACATTTTCTGGTGAGTGTCGTTTCCAGCACATGGGGTCGAAATATTCCAACGATTTTTAGCATATTCCAGGCATTTTTTTCAATGGTTTTGTTTATCAAGACTAGATATTTTTAGTTACCCAAGGGAATATTCTTGCGAATATTCCTATTGATGTTAGTCATATGGATAATGACCTCAGCATGATGTCAATCGTATGGACACCTAACCAAGGACCCCAAGTCCCCTTCTTTGGCCTAAGGGGGCATTTTTTTCAATTGGCCATAACTTGGGCATACAATGTCAAATTTTGATGAGAAAGATATCATTGGAAAGATGGTTCCACCAAATTTCTAGTGGTGTGGGTTTGATCACTTAATTTTTCTTCTAGTACATTCTACAACTTGTTAAAGTCAGAGGTGTTATTTTCAGTCCCGACCTCGTAATTTTTTACCAGTTTCTTCATTTTTCTTGATTCTAGTGACGTTGGAACCATCTTTGATAGATCTTCACAGTCATCCATGCATTTTTTCAAGATTTCTCTCCAAGTACATTTTATTCAAGTTTTTATTTTTTCACAATCTAGTGAATTACTTGGATGTCTTAGCTCCTGGAAACTTTTTTCCTTTATGTGGGATGAATTTTTTTGGCTATTCTATATGTATTTCCAATATTCTATCATATTTGGGCATTGTATACATCATTTTCATGCACATTCTCTTTTGTGGATGCACTAAGATAAACTGCCATTCTGGTATATATTTTTGGGGTATTTTGCACATCCTATTGTGCCTTTTGTATTCCCACTATGATATAAAGTGCCATGGGGGTTGATGTTTTCCTTTGGTTTTCCATTACACCTTTTTCAAGTGAGTTTCCCTTCCACAATGGTAGTGAATCCTAGTGATTCTTTCCTCATGCATGTGTTCCTTAGTTTGCACACCCTTTTATTTGCAGGTTGTTTCTCCTACATGCACTTACTGGTTTCACATGATTTTAGTGTTCATGTCATGGCTCTCCTTTTCAGCATTATGGGGGGTTCTACTGTTGGTACTAATGCTTCCTTGGTTTCACGTTGGAGTGATCTATGTATCTAGTTCTTGTTCCTATGTACTTTCAGATGCAGTGTACATCAGCAACTGGTTACCTTGCATTTCAGTGAGCTAGAGCATTTACCATATAGACATTCTTTGATTCCTATTTCAGGAGGTAACCTTCCATTTCCATTTGATCAAAGACTACAAGGTGCTTATATTTTTAACTTGCATCTTACATGTTGAGTAGTGTCATTTTTGGTCACTCATATAGTTTCATGTATCATTTGTATCTCGAGTTCCAAATGTTTTCCTTTTTTGGCATATTATTCAAGTAGTGTTGTTTGGTACACTCATGCAGATTATTATCTCTCTCGTTATCATTGTTCTTTAAACTATTTGGTACCTATATCTACGACTTGCATCTTGCATGTTGAGTAGTGTCATTGGGTTCACTCATGCAAATTCATGTACCACCTATATCTTCAACTTCCAGATGTTTTCCTTTGTTTTCCATCTAATCTGAGTAATGTCATTGGGGGCACTCATGCAGTATAGTCTCCTTGATCTTGAAATTTGTGTCTTTGATTTCCAATTTTTTTTCCTTTGATTTCCATCTATTTCGAGTAGCATCGTAGTGGGAACTCATGTAGATTCTTGTTATCTTGATCCTGATCATCATTTTTTTTAGAGGAGGTTCTTCATTTTAGCACTATATCAGTCATCTTTTGACAATAGTCTACAACTTCTTCATGATGTAGTGATGTTCTACATGTTCCTCTTTTTTAAAAAATTGTTTAGTTGGAGGCTTCTCAGTCCTTCACACCTTGATTTGGAGGCTTTTTAATTCTTCATTCACCTTTCTCTCTTTTCTCCCACTATGGTTTTCTCCTTTTCTCTATTTTTGAGAGATATTTTGTTTGTACATGGGTAGCTAACCAAGTCTTGTTTGTCAAGGCCCATCATGTATTCTCCTTTTTAGGGTTTTTAGCTACTCCCTAAGTTCATCTTAAGGGGGTGTTAGAGTAATCATGCATTAAATAATAATTAATTAATCTTTAATTGATTATTAGTCTAATTTATTCTCATGCACTTAAGATAAACTCAGGAGTTCTTTTATGCTTTTAGGTTTTTGCTCCTATATAGCACTCAACCCTCATTGTAATCATCACTCGAGATTTCATAGATTTTGATAGTCTCTTGCTTCTATAGATTTTTCTTGTTGAGGAATATTGCACATATTATTTGTAGATCTCTTACGTGGAAGGTGTCTTTGTTCATTGTTTGATCTTGTGGCTTGTGGTTTTTTCCATCAATTCCTCTTCCATATCCTTGATCCAATACTCATCTTTGCATGCTTCAATCATTGTTTTAGGTTCAAATTTGGAGAGTAAACACAATTTTATGTGTTCTTCTACCATAGTAGCCTTTCTTCTTGTTAATACACCTCTTCTTTTGTCACCAATGATATGATCTTCAAAATGATTCTTCTGCACATACTTATGGGTCTTAGGGATCCTTTTCGGAGCTTCTTCCTCTTCAACTTACACTCATTTTTCCTTACCATCATCTTTTTCTTATTCTTTGAAAGAGGAATCATCTAATTCATATCCATTTATCATCACTTAATTTTTATGTAGATCTTCATCCACCTTGAAACTTGCTTTTTTAACAATCCTTTTCAACTTCTTGTTGTAACACTAGTAATCCTTGCTCTTTATAGAATATCTAAGGAAAATTCCTTCACCAAAACTAGCATCAAACTTACCTATTTTTTCTTCATCTCTTATGATATAGAACTTTCTTCCAAAAAGTCTGAAATATTTGACAATAGGAGTTCTTCCATACCATAACTCATAGGGAGTCTTTGAACTATTTTTCCTTGCTTGTGCTCTATTAAGTATGTATACTGCAATATGAATTGCTTCTCTCTAGTAGACTTCTAGTAGGTTTTCTTCTTTCATCATTGTTCTTGTTTCTTCCTAAACAGTCCTATTCTTCCTTTCAACCACTCCATTTTGTTGAGGAAGTGACATTTATGTTTCTTTATTCCATGATCTTCACAAAAACTATTAGACTGATTGGAGGTGAACTCTCCACCTCTGTCAAATATTAAAAATTTGATTTTTATATCCATTTCATTATCAACCATAACATTAAATGTCTTAAAATTATCTAGAGCTTTTGATTTTTCTTTGAGAAAAGTTACCCAAGTCATTCTAGAGTAATCATCAATCAACAACATGAAATACATGTCACCTTAAAAACTTGTTCTTATAGGTCCATGAAGGTCTATATGTGCCAACTCCAAAGGTCCTATGATAGAATATTCTTTGACATTGAACCTTATTTGTTTTGCTTCCCAACTTGGCATTCCTTACAAACTACATTTATAGGCTTTGTAATCTTTGGCAGATCTCTCACAACTTGAGCAGAGTTGATTCTCACTAGGATATCAAAATTGATTTGACACATTCTTCTATGACATAGCCAATTTTCATTGATTTGAGTCATAAATCACATACCATTGGCACCTTTAAGCTGATAAAAAATTCCATCTATACTTCTTCCTGCAACAACTATAGTTCCAGATCATTTTTTGATCACACAACTGCCATCCTAAAATACAAGATTATATCCTTTTCTACACATTTCTCCTGCACTTAGAATATTATGTCGGAGACCCTTAACATAAAGAACATCATTTGTATTATGTTTTCCATCAAAATTGATTGAACCTTTTGCACGTATATCTTAGCATATGTATCATCACCAAAATTAACAAGACTTCCTTCAAACTTCTCAAGTTTAACTTACTCTTATCACCTATCATGTGATTTGAGTATCCATTTTCAACAATCTAGTAGTTTTTGTCCTCTCTAGCATGAAAATTAGTCACCATAGTTCCATTATGACCTAATTCTAGAGCAACTTCCTTCATACATCTCTCGAAGTTAGGAAAATTAGTTCCAACATTTAGATCCATGAACAAGCATTCATTATACTCATCATATCAGGGTAATTAGACTCATCATCACATATACCAGCATCTTCTTTAACATAATAAATTCTCTTAATTGATTTACCTTTATTCTCCTTAAATCTATCATTTGAAGCTTTAACTAGATATCTTGAAGCATAATGACCTATCTTTCCACAATTGAAGATTTGAAAGGTAACTTACCTCTATATTTTCCAATTCCCTTTTTCAATCTCCTCACATTTTTTTCTTCTAGCTCATCAAACTCATTCGGATCAGATTCCTCATTCTTCTCTACTTTCCAACTTTAAAATAAGTCTCTTTTCTTGAACCACTTGGACCAAACTCTCTCGATTCAAAATTAGTTAAAGCACCCAACAACTGATCTCTAGAATAATGATCTAAATTCTAAGCTTCTTCAATATTAGAAACCTTATGACTATAAGATTTAGGAAGAGTTGTTAATACCTTCTTTACCAACTCATTTTCTTCAATTTTTTTGCCAAGACCTCTAATGGAATTGACAACTTTGTCCACTCTATGCATGTTGCTTGTAATTTCTTCCTCTTCCATCATCCTTAGGGTTTCAAACTTATTCTTCATATTTTGCAACTTTGCTTGTTTGACCTCATCATCTCCTTCATAGATACGTTCTAGCTTTTTCCAAGAGCACCAGCAGTTTTAAGACTCATAACTTTCACAAGTTATAAATTAGAAAGACCACTCAAAAGAGCATACCTTTCTTTTCCATTGTTTTCATATTCATCGATCTCATCATCAGTACTCAAACCATTTGTAGGCATTGTATATACAGTTTCAATAGACTTACAAACTCCAAACCTTAGAGAAATAAGGAAACCTTGCATCCAAGTCTTCCAAAATATATAATCAAATCCATCAAACAAAGGATCCTCCTTCTTGTGCATCATCCAAGATCTACCTCAAACGGCTAAGCTTTCTTCCAAGGAACCTTTCTCTAATACCAATTGTTGAATGCACAAGAAAAATAAGAGGGGTGAATCAGTTGTACATTAAAACATCAAAGCCCTCATTAACATTCAAATTTTCATTAGTCCATAAACCCTTAACATCCATTAAATCCTTATCATGCATTAGTAGAGTATAAACATGAGAAACAATAATGCAAACACATCCATACACATGAGAACACAAAATTTACTTGGAAAACCTAAGAAGGGAAAAACTGCGATGAGGATTAGCTCATAATATAAAGTAATTGCAACACCGAATACAATAGGCTCACTACTGGAGGGCTTACTACCAGATTAGAAAGAAGAAGATAGAAGATTACAATGAGCAATTCATTTCAAAGCAACAAAAAATTTCCACCACTACTTCACCAAAACATTCGCACTCTCTATAGAATGTAGACACCTTCTGCTCACTGCTTCTAGTAGTCTTAGGAATTAAAGATCACACTGTATTTCACACTTTCACACTTTGCATCACACACCTTAATCTCACTTCCTCCATCAATTCATCACCCACATGTATCATCCTCAACCTTGAAAACAATCTACAAGGTTGACTATGCACCTCAAATGTGCAAATTCAAATTAGGTTGGCACCAAAACATTCCCACAGTGGAGAGGAATGAAGGCAAACCACATTACACCTTAAATCAGACCTAAATCCACATATACATTCATCACCACACTTCCACAAACACCGAAGCATATCCACAATTAGTGTAAACACCTAAGGTCAGTTGAACATGTGTTAACACCTTTAAACATTAAAGTATATACTTCCTCAAATCCAAAGACGACTTGTGAACCATACACAAGACTTAAATATAATCTAGAATATTCCATCAACACCCTGAAATCCAACAAATCCTTCACATCATCATACACCTAAAGAACATACTCATCTTGTACACCTAGTTAACCTTCCACACACTGTAACACATGAATCCATCCTTGTGGAGCACCAAAACTCCAAAAACTCAGACTGAAGATAGATATAAAAAATATAAGCACACTTCTTGATCTAAAAAACCAAAAACCACAACATAGAGAAATATGGAGCAAATACATTTCTCCTACACAACACTGTGACACAATTCACACATTGGTGAGCACAACTTCTTCTATGAAATGATCCAAAACTTGAAACTCTAGATATAACACCTTTGAACACCTCTGACCAACATATTCAAACCAAACAAGCAGATCTTCAACCATGAATAAATGTGAAGCAAAACACTAAACACTCTTTACCATATTGTTTCCTCTTTTATTCAAATTTTCTCAAAAGCACTTGGAAACCAAGCACCACAAACACCATCTCAACATTTGAAACACCTTCTCATCATCTCAACCACACATGAGGTTGAACATCAACAAACAAATGCTCATCAAAGAAACATTAGAGGTTGACATCAATGATACTACTAATGACAACATAATAAAACCAATCAAAGTATCTCCATAGGTTGCCATCAATGCAACAAAAAATATTTGTTGACATCAATGACAACACAAACTTCCAACATACATCTTGTTGGAATTAAAATGACACTGAGAGGGGGGGGTGAATCATTGTTATAATAGATTTGACCAATTTTCATAAATTCAAAAACTATAGCACAGATCAGATCTCAATATACTCTGATTAATGCATTCATGAGTTGAATGTAATCATTCATAAATAGAATTGAGAAAAGTAATAACCAAACAGTGAACTGAAATAATCAACAACACAGTAAAGCAAAGGAAACTTAGAAGAACAAGAAAACTCTAGATTTTACCGAGTGGAAAACCATCCTGGGGTATAAAAACCACTCCCTAAATGCCTTCCAGGCTTAATCTTTAAACAAAAGTTCACAATGCCTTATAGGCTGATTTTTGAGCAACCACTCAAGGAGCACTAGCCCCTCATTTTGAGACACCCATCTCAAGGAGTACCAACCCCTCAATTTATGTTTTGAACAATAATAGTGACTTAGAGGATTTCTCTATTTTCAGTTAAGCACATATCTTTCTGCAGAGTTCATTCATACATTTCCATACAGAGAAGGAATGATACTCTCAGAATTACAAAATCAACAACCCTTATAGTTTTCAACACGGGTATTTAATTACATTTCAAGTATGTCGGTTGTGAAGAAATCTTCAAAACTTTTTTCACCAGATCTTCAGATTCTCTTGCTGATTTTTGAATATAAAGTTGAATACTGACAGTCTATCGATGATGATTAAAAATCAATAGTAATTCTTATCCAGAGAGCTGCAAATCATCCATTAAAACAAAAACACAACTGCTCAAAGAGGAAACTCAATGAATATGCTGCCATGTAATGGTTCTAAGATTCGATTCAATCAATGATGTTAGCTTACAACTGTATTTTGAAGTTTCCATGAACGGCCACAGAGTTTGAGATTTCGTTAACCATTCACTGAGACACAAGAGACTTTCTCACCGAGATGCCCTTCTGTTTCATTCACTGTCACTATAGCCTTTTCTTTATTTTCTTTCACCGTAAGCCATTAGAGTCAGGAAGAACACAAAACGAAAACATCATGTCTCATCGATAGGCTTCCTTAGAGTATTATTCATTCGTTGAGACATCAGCAAGTCTTTCGCCGAGATCTCCTTTAGTTTCATTCACTATTGCTATGACCAAACAATATTGGTGAGACCTCTTGTAGACTTCATAATGTTTTGTCGAGAGTCACTTTTCACCCCATGTCGTTGAGACAATACGAAGTCAGGGAGATGCTATATAGACTGCCCCTTGTTTTGCTGAAACATCCTGAGCTCACCCTAGATCGCCAAGATAGTATCAATCTCATGCCAATGAGCCTTTGATAGAAACCCCTTGTGTGATGTTGTAACATAATGGTTCTCTCTCCGATGCACACTTATGTCTTATGAGATTCGCTATAACATACCAATCTCTCACCGAAAGCCCCTCAAGACTTAGTCGCCAAGACTTGACAGGTTCGCTATGACATTATATCGAAACATATGAGTCTTACCGAAATGTATTTTTTCATCAACAGTCAACAAGACAATGCATAGTCGAAAAGATGCTATAGAGATCACCCCACGTTTCACTGAAATTCCACATGATACACATTGTTCGCCGTGACACATGGTTTTTCTTGCCGACGAGACCAATTGTACAATACATGTCAATGTAACTTCAAACCATCGGGGATACATCTTGTAGATTGTTTCAATCATATCGAAACACCCTGAATTCACACCTATTTTCTGAGACTTCCAGAATGTCCTGCTGAAAGCAATTTTCCAACAGCGGTCAGTGTGACACTATGTCTTCAGAGAGACTACATACCGAAAATAACACTCCTGCCAATAGACTTCCACATGCATTAATCGGTGAGACCAAGTGAAATCACCAAGACCTCAGCTCGATACCGATTAGTTTGGCCGAAGTTCTCAAAGAGTTGTTCGATGAGACTCCTCCCAAAAAAAAAGATAAAAACTTTTGAGCACAAGTCGGTAAGACAAGAAAGACTCGCTATGACATTACCCCAAGGACGATTTCCTTTGCCGATATGCTCATTCTGAAGCGGGTCGGGGAGACATAATAAAATCACTAAAACCTCATCTGGACAGCCAAACTCATGCCGATAAATATTTTTCTTCTATCGCCAAGACCACGAACAATGTCACGCTGAAAGCTGCCAGAATGTTAAATTCAATCGACATAACATCAAAAATGTCTTGCCAATAGGCAACTCGAACATTTCAAAGTGGATCGGGGAGACCCTGCAATACTCATGCCGATATGTGTAAGCCCGAAAGAGAAACATCCAAAACCTGTGATGTGCAAGGAGAACCATCCTAAGATAGATTATCAATGAGAAAAAATTGAAAGAGATTTTGTCATCAAGGACAAACTGTAAACACAACTGAGATTGAACAAACTCCCCCTTTTTCCTTGATGGAAAAACACCAAAGACTCTCCCCCTTTTTGCCTCAAGGCAAAGAAAAGATGAACACAACTGAGAAGCCAATCAAAACACCATGAAAAATAGCTACAAAAAAAAATAATAGAGTGCAACAACCAAGATTGTAGGAGAGTTGTAAGTGAATCAAAACATATATCATGCTCCCCCTAAGCCAATGTATGGAAATCAGAGAAGTAAAGATTGAGAGATAACTCCCAATTGAAGTCTCAACCTTTCAAATAACTCTTTAGCTAAGGGCTTAGTAAAAATATTAGACACCTGATCTTGAGAGCCAACAAACTATAAGCAAACTTCATTAGCCAAAACCTTTTCTTGAAGAAAGTGAAACTTGATAGCAATATGTTTAGTGCGAGAGTGCAAGACAGGATTTTTGGAGATACTTATTGTACTTGTGTTATCACAGAGAATAGAAACAGGTTTAGGAATTCCAATACCCATATTAGATAGAGTTTGACTCATCCAAAGAACTTGAGTACAGCATGAAGTGGCAGCAATGTATTCATCTTCAGTAGTAGAGAGAGAAACGGATTCTTGTTTCTTGTTGTGCCAAGCCACTAAACAATCACCAAGAAAGAATGCAGCACCACTGATGCTTTTCCTATCATCCAAATAACCAACCCAGTCAGCATCAGTATATAAAATCAATGAAAAATCAGTGCTTCTAGGATACCAAAGGCCATAATTAAGAGTGCCCTAAATATATTTAAAAATCCTTTTAACAGCAGTGACATGGGATTCTTTAGGTGATGCCTGAAACCGTGCAACAGTGCAAACTGCCTGCATAATGTTAGGTCTAGAGGCAGTTAAATATAACAGACTACCAATCATTGATCTATATTCAGTTTGATTTGTATCAGGGGAATCATCAACCTTAGTAAGTTTGCATCCAGTAATCATAGGAGTGCTAACTGGATGGCATTCATCCATCTGAAATTTCTTAAGCATCTCTCTAGCATACTTGGTTTGATAAAGAAATATTTCATTTTCACATTGAGAGATTTGAAGACCCAAGAAGAAATTTAATTCTCCTAATAATGACATTTCAAATTCAGATTCCATTAGCTGAGAGAATTTTTTACTTAATGTAACATTGTTGCAGCCAAAGATAGTGTCATCAACGTAAATTTCAACAACCAGAATATCAGAACCTTCAATTTGAACATAAAGATTGCTATCTACACCTCCTCTAACAAAACCATTTGAAAGCAAATGATTGTCAAGCCTAGAGTACCAAGCTCTAGGTGCTTGTTTTAAGCCATAGAGGGCCTTTTTCAATCTGTAAACATGATCATGCTTATTTTTGCACATAAATCCTTCAGGCTATTCAACATAGACCTCTTCATCAAAATAGCCATTTAAAAAAGCAATTTTGACATCCATTTGATAAACAGTAAAAATTTTATAAACAGAATAAACCAAGAATATTCTGATAGATTCTAATCTAGCAACGGGTGCAAAGGTTTCACCAAAATCAATACCTTCTTGTTGAGCATAGCCTTTGCAGACAAATCTTGCTTTGTTGCGAATGACATTACCATTTTCATCAAATTTGTTTCTGTATATCCATTTGCCTCCAATGATATTCTTGTCATTTGGTCTTGGGACTAACTCCCAAGTTTGATTTTTCTCAATTTGATCAATTTCTTCCCACATAGCATCAAGCCAACATGAGTCTGTGAGAGCTTCATTAAAAATTTTAGGCTCAAACTGAGTAACTAGACGGAAAGCTATTTGTGCCTTTTCTTTAGATTATGCAGCCTTTCTTCTAGTTTGAACTTCTACATATTTATCCCCAATAATCTGATCTTTGGGGTGATATTTAGTTAGAGCTTTTGATGCAACCTTTTCAGGACTTCTTGTTTCATTTCTAGGGCCTGTTGACTCAGTTCCTTCTGAAATTATTTCTGGTTCAAGTTCTTCTTCCTCATTATCCTACAAAGATTCAGCATACAAATGTGATCTCTCATCAAATTTTACATTAACAACTTCAACAATCTTGTTAAGCCTTTTGTTAAGGCATTTATAAGCTTTGTTGTGAGTTGAGTATCCCAAAAAGATACCCTCATCACTCTTTGATTGAAAACTCCCAAGGTTATCATCATCCTTTTTGATAAAACACTTAATTCCAAAAAATTTTAAGTATTTGACAAAAGCAGTTCTTCAATACCACAGTTCATAAGGAGTGTATTTAGATTTCACTCTAATCTGCACTCTATTCAAAATGTATACAGTTGTATGAACAACTTCTTTCCAATACATATCAGGAAACTTAGCTTCATCTAACATTGTTCTAGCCATTTCTTTTACAGTTCTATTTTTACGTTCAACTACCCCATTTTGTTTAGGTGTTTTTTTTGCAGCATATTGTCTTTTAATGTCATGTTGTTCACAGTAATCAATAAACTCTTGAGAAGTGAACTCACCTCCTTTGTCAGATTGCAGACATTTAAGTTTCAAATCAGATTCCTTCTCAACCAATTTACAAAAAAATTTAAACCTTTCAAATGCTTTTGATTTGTGCTTAAGAAATGTGACCCAAACCATTCTAGTATAATCATCCACAAATAGCATAAAGTACCTTTCACCATTAATAGACTTTGTTCTGGTTGGTCCACATAAATCAGTGTGCACAAGTTGTAAAGGTTTTGAGGAAGAATGTTCTTTTGTTTTGAAGCTGATTTTAGTTTGTTTACCACTTAGACATTCTTTGCACATAGAATTTTCTGGCTTATTAAGTATTGGTAAACCTCTAACATTTTGATTCTTACTTATTCTAACTAGATTTTCAAAGTTTATGTGTCCTAATCTTTTATGCCATAACCAGCTTTCTTCAATTTGGATCATTAAACACATACCTTGATTATTCTCATTGCTTGATGTGTCGAGAAGATTGTACACATTTCCTTTTGTCCTCCTTCCAACTGCAATAGCCTTTCCTAGCTTGTTTTTAATCTCACATCCCTACGAAGTGAAAAGAACATGATAACCACTATCACATATTTGACTAACACTTACAAGATTGTGTTTGATACCTTCCACATAGTACACATTATAGATAGGAGTGTCTTCATTCAAAAGAAGTGAACCTCTACCTTTAATTTGAATACCAGGTTATCACCAAACTTAACATATCCACCTACATAATCTTCAAGATTTACAAACTTATCCTTGTCACCAGTCATATGGTTAGAACATCCACTGTCCAGGACCCATAAGTCGTTTTTCTTGGAATGAAAATTTGTTTGAACTGAACATAGTTTGCTTAATGTTGTTGACAGACTTAGGTTTCCAAACCTTTTTAATTTTTTGCTATTTAGATTGCAGATCAGTTCTCCACTCTTTGACAGAATGTCCCAAAGAATTGCATTTAAAACATTTGATTTGTCTAACAAAACCATAATGTTGCCTAAGACCAAACCTAGGATTCGCAAGCCTGCAAGTGCTCACCTTATGGCCAAATTTGTTGCAAAAAAAACAATAACCATAGAAGAAAGGATTGACTCTGTATGAATATCTATTACCTCTCAAAGACTGAACATGATCTTTACCAAATTCTGAGTTATTTGAACCTGAACCTTTGACTTCAAAAGAGGGGTTTTGTTTTGCATGGTCAATTGAGCATTCACCCTTTTCAAAACCAACACTAGTTTTATCTTTGTACATCTTCTGCTTGCTGAGCATCTCATTCAGTTTTAGAGTGCTTTCATATCTTTCAATTTCCTTCCTAAGACAAACTACTTCTTGTTCCAGTTTTTGAATTTCTTGATCTTTGCAGCTTACAGTCTCTTGAAGACAGTCTTCAACTCTTTTTATTTCTTCAAGCTAAGTTTTTAGAGAGATCATTTCTTGATCTGGTTTGTGTTCTTGAGCTAGGACTTGTTTTTTGAGTTTTCTGACCTCTTGTAAAGCAAATTTTAGCTCACTTTCAAGATCTACTACACCTTCTTCAGCGTCAAAGGTGTTAGAATCATTTTGCTAAGTAATTTTAGCCATGAATAGAGTTTCATCTTCTTCAGCTGATGAATCTTCAGACTGAATTTCAAATTCATCCTTACTAAACAAACTTTTCTACTTTCTACAATTGAAGTTTCGTTTAGGTTTGAAGGCCTTCTTCATAGGCTATTTTTCAGTTGTCTCGTTGTCACATATTTCATCATCATAGGGACACTTTGCAGCAAAGTGACCTATTTTTCCACAGTTAAAACATTTAAAAGGAAGTTTTCCCTTATATTTTCTTGATTCCTTTTTAAATCTTCTAAAAAAATGGGATTCTTTAGAATCAGACAACTCATATTCATTGACTTTGACTTTTTCTTTCTTTTCAATGTTAAAGGAAAATCTTCAACCATCAATAAATGTAAAGCAAAACACTAAACACTACGCTGCCACACTAAACACTCTTTACCGCATTGTTTCCTCTTTTATTCAAATTTTCTCAAAAGCACTTGGAAACCAAGCACCACAAACACCATCTCAACATTTGAAACACCTTCTCATCATCTCAACCACACATGAGGTTGAACATAAACAAACAAATGCTCATCAAAGCAACACTAGAGGTTGACATCAATGATACTACTAATGACAACATAATAAAACCAATCAAAGTATCTTCATAGGTTGTCATCAATGAAACAAAAAATATTTGTTGACATCAATGACAACACAAACTTCCAACATACATCTTGTTGGAGTTAAAATGACACTGAGAGGGGGGGGTGAATCAGTGTTATAACAGACTTGACCAATTTTCATAAATTCAAAAACTATAGCATAGATCATATCTCAATATACTCTAATTAATGCATTCATGAGTTGAATGTAATCATTCATAAACAGAATTGAGAAAAGTAATAACCAAACAGCGAACTGAAATAATCAACAACACAGTAAATCAAAGGGAACTTAGAAGAACAAGAAGACTTCAGATTTTATCGAGTGGAAAACACTACTGGGGTATAAAAACCACTCCCTAAATGCCTTCCAAGCTTAATCTTTAAACAAAAGTTCACAATGCCTTATAGGCTGATTTTTGAGCACCCACTCAAGGAGCACTAGCCCCTCATTTTGAGACACCCATCTCAAGGAGTACCAACCCCTCAATTTATGTTTTGAACAATAATAGTGACTTAGAGGATTTCTCTGTTTTCAGTTAAGCACATATCTTTCTGCATAGTTCATTCTTACATTTCCATACAAACAAGGAATGATACTCTCAGAATTATAAAATCAACAACCCTTACAGTTTTCAACACAGGTATTTAATTACATTTCAAGTATGTCAGTTGTGAAGAAATCTTCAAAACATTTTTCACTAGATCTTCAGATTCTCTTGCTGATTTTTGAATATAAAGTTGAATACTGATAGTCTGTCGATGATGATTAAAAATCAATAGTAACGCTTATCCAGAGAGCTGCAAATCATCCATTAAAACAAAAATGCAACTGCTCAAAGAGGAAACTCAATGAATATGCTGCCATGTAACAGTTTTGAGATTCGATTCAATCAATGATGTCAGCTTGCAACTGTATTTTGAAGTTTCCATAAATGGCCACAGAGTTTGAGATTTCGTTAACCATTCACTGAGACACAAGAGACTTTCTCACCAAGATGCCCTTCTATTTCATTCACTGTAACTATAGCCTTTTCTTTATTTGCTTTCATTGTGAACCATTAGAGTCAGGAAGAACACAAAACAAAAACATCATGTCTCATCGATAGGCTTCCTTAGAGTATTATTCATTCACTGAGACATGAGCAAGTCTTTCACCGAGATCTCCTTTAGTTTCATTCACTATCGCTATGACAAAACGATATCGGTGAGACCTCTTACAGACTTCATAATGTTTTGCCGAGAGTCACTTTTCACCCCGTGTCGCTGAGACAATACGAAGTCATGGAGATGCTATATAGACTGCCCGTTGTTTTGTCGAAACATCCCAAGCTCACCCTAGATCGCCAAGACAGTATCAATCTCATGCCGATGAGCCTTTGATAGAAACCCCTTGTGTGATGTTACTGTAACATAATGGTTCTCTCTTTGATGCACACTTATGTCTTATGAGAGTCGCTATAACATACCGATCTCTCGCCAAAAGGCCCTCAAGACTTAGTCGCCAAGACTTGATGGGTTCGCTATGACATTATATCAAAACATATGAGTCTTACCAAAATGTATTTGTTCATCAGCGGTCGGCAAGACAATGCATAGTCGAGAAGATGCTATAGAGATTGCCTCACGTTTCATCGAAATTCGTGCATGATACACATTGGTCACCATGACACATGGTTTTTCTTGCCGACGAGACCAACTGTACAATACATGTCACTGTAACTTCAAACCATCAAGGAGACATCTTGTAGATTGTTTCAGTCATACCGAAACACCCCGAATTCACACCTATTCCCCGAGACTTCCAGAATGTCCTCTCGAAAGCAATTGTCCAACTGCGGTCGGTGTGACACTATGTCTTCAGAGAGACTACATACCAAAAACAACACTCCTGCCAATAGACTTCCACATGCATTAGTCAGTGAGACCAAGTGAAATCGCCAAGACCTCAGCCTGATACCACTTAGTTTGGTCGAAGTTCTCAAAGAGTTGTTCGGTGAGACTCCTCCCGAAAAAATAGATAAAACCTTTTAAGCACAAGTCGGTAAGACAAGAAAGACTCGCTATGACATTACCCCGAGGATGATTTCCTTTGTCGATATGCTCATTCTGAAGCGGGTTAGGGAGACATAATAAAATCGCTAAGACCTCATCCCAACGGCCAAACTCATGCCGATAAATATTTTTCTTCTGTCGCCAAGACTACGAACAATGTCACGCTGAAAGCTTCCAGAATGTTAAATTCAATAGACATAACATCAGAAATGTCTTGCTGATAAGCAACTCAAACATTTCAAAGTGGATTGGGGAGACCCTGCCATACTCATGGCAATATGTGTAAGCCCAAAAGAGAAACATCCAAAACCTGTGATGTGCAAGGAGAACCATCCTGAGATAGATTATCAATGAGAACAAACTAAAAGAGATTTTGTCATCAAGGACAAACTGTAAACGCAACTGAGATTCAACACACCTATTGTGGATCTTGAGTTCTCTAACCCTTCCATGCCAAGTGTTGTCAATACTCAATCCATTTTGGATTACATCCCTGATGCCACAATTCCCATGACCTTACCATCAACCACTATCACTGATGTTGAAACCATGGTAGCTCATGTCCCTTGAGATAAATTAAAACAATTAGATAAATCCTTAGAAAAACTTGAAGACCATGTGAGCATAGAATATATCATCAGTACAACAGTTCCCATCATAGATAACATGAGGAAAATGCTTGATAATGATCAAGGATTAGAGGTAGTGTGTAGTCTATCCCACATTATAGATAATCTTGTACATATAATAGCTAGTTGCGATCAAGCTTTGGGGTATACTTAAATCCAAGGAGGAATTCAATTTTCCCTCCCTACAACCATAACCTTTATTCCCACATAAACAAACCCAATTTTTATCATGCAACAATGCAACTAAGCAACAACATGGCTCCAGCCTTGGGTATTTCCATTGGGAATACTTATAGCTTTATGAACTCAAACATCATATCTCCAAACCCATCACCCCTCAAAAAAATTTAATATAGCTCTCCACCTAACACAGACACACTTCCACAATATTCATCTCATTCCCAAAACACAACAAGAAATGTTTTTTTCATAAACCAACTCTTGCAAAATGTTACATCCCTTAAACAACAAAAATTAATTTATTGAACCAAACTCAAAACAAACAACCATCATAATATTTCAATAGAAACCCATTTTCATTGGATATATTGAAAGCACAAATGTCATAAAACATAGAGATACCCCACTTTGAGAAATACAATGGTAAAGGATATCCTAGTGCAACCATATATCAACATATGTATAGCCTTATGTAGTGACTTCATTTTTGAAGACAAGGTCTTGGCTAATATTTTTCCTTGATCATTGAAGTACATGGACTTGGAGTGGTTTTTTCATTACCGAATAACTTAATTCACTCATTTACTGAGCTTGTTGATGTTTTCCTCAACCATTTCCAAGTGAAAATTGGTCCCAAGATCAACATAATTGATTTAATATGATATAAACAAAGACAAAGCGAAAGATTTATAGATTTAATTAGTTTCTATCAGTTGGTATTATCATAAGTTAATCTCAGTCTTCCTGATGTAGAAATCCAAAGGATATTCATTGAAAACTTACAAGAAGGAATAAGAGAAAAAGTTATATTACAAAAATTTCCTTCTTTCATAAGTTTATGCACGGTGCTTCATGATTACCAAAAATTGATTAATAAGTATGAGGCATCTTCATCTAAACATACTGAGAAGTCTAAGCCCATACATCAAACCAATTATCAACAATTTAAGAAACTAAACAAGAACTTTTGAAGATAAATCCATCCCAAACAAACCATGTTGAGCCTCAATTTTCTTTCATAAGTTCTACCCCATAACAATTTCAACATAAGGGTAGACAATTTACACCATTACCTGATTCCCTCCATTCAATCATATTGCAACTTCTAAATAAGAACCTAATTCATTTGTACCTCAAGTCAAACCTATAGACACAACCAAACCCTTACCTCTAAATTACAACCCAAATGCCTTTTGCCAATATCACCGACAAAGTAGACATGACACCAAATGATGCATGTGTCTTAAACATCAAGTTTAGGACCTCATTGATTCTAATCATATCTAGTTGGAAGGTGTTAATGATAGAGGTAATACTTGTCAATTGCTCCACCCAATCAAAATTTGCAAATCTTTACCAATCCTATACCTAATCATTCCACCAACTTTGTGAAAGCTAGTGAAGTCAAGAATGATGTGATGAATGTTGATAAGATTAAGGACGTTAATAATGATGATGAGAGTGATAATGAGGATGACCTACATGACATGGTCACTCTTATAGATGTTCAACCTCATAAGGGCCAAACCACTTTGTTACCTAACATTGCTTGAACACACATATTGATGTTGCTTTATATAGTTGAAAAAATAAATTATAAGCCCACAACTGGGATACTTATTGATCTCGTGTGTAGAGAATGTGATCGTCGAGGAATTATTATTTTTGAATGAACTTTACCAAGATTCTTATGAATAATAGAAAGCATGGATTAAAACACATAATGGTTTTACTTGCCTACGATAGGTTCAATCACTCTTCCATTAAGAGTTAGACCAAAAAAAGTAGATGTGTCATTCTCCATCATCCCGACATTGGACCAATTCCATTTGAACCTAGGTTATCCATGGATATGCTCAATTAATTTCATCCTATTGGCTATTCACAAGTGCATAAAGTTTCCATTTGAAAATGATATATTTACAGTGCGCCATAGTGGATTCAATCCTTTGTCTTCTTGAGGAAATTTTTCATTGGATTTCTTTTGGCTTGGACCTATGGAACCTATAAATCCTTGTGAAGATTTCTTTTTCAAGTCATATCAAAATTTCAAAGAAAATCACATAGAAAAGTTATCTCTTAGCAATATTCCTGAGTCTAATAAGTCTATGGCTATTTCTTCTCCCCAAACTACCATTGATGAACCTATGATTGAGCCAAAAGCCCTTCCCAATAACCAAGATAAATTCACCACTTTCATACAAAAGAGAAAGAAACAATAAGATGATCCCTTTTGTTGCCTCCAAAGATAAAAAAGTGTATAAACCTAAAGATACTATGGTTTCCCAACCCTTCAAGGTTCCTTCAGTTCCTCCTTTAAGGGAAGAAAAGAAACCAATGGTTAATAAACCCACTCCTACACCTTCACAACTTGAAAACTTGAAGAGCACAAAAATATATTGAGAGGGGGGGTGAATCAGTATATTAACAAATTTTTACCCTCTCAACTTTTATCAACTTTAAACTCCAACACAAAATCAACTATGCAAGAATATAACAATATGAATAAGTTGACACCAAGATTTTACATGGAAACCCTTACGGGAGAAAACCACAGTACAAATAATGTACTTTATGAATTATATAAGCTTTACAATGAATGTAGGCACCAACCTACTTGAATCACCAATTCTCTCACTTTAGTAGGCACCAACCCACAAGGAGCACCAACACTTATCTTTGATTTAGTAGGCACCAACCCCCACTTTCCAAGCACCAACTTAGCAAAAGATGATAATTTTAAAAATAGTGTTCCACATTCAATGATTCTTCTTCAACGAATGATGGAAAATCCTACTCAAATATGTCTCTTAAACTTGCACCAAGTCTACTATAAAGATTTGTCTTCTATATATTCTTTAGATACAGAACTTCTCTTAAAAGTCTAATATAGGGCTTGCTCATAAATTTGTTGTGATGTTACATAAAACCTCTATAACATTTGTATATGTATTTCCTTAAAAATTCTGCTATAACTCCCTTCCTTATTTGCAACAATTCTCTTCTTGCATATGTTGTAATTTGATCATAAACTTGCCATGCAAATTTGATCACAAATCTAACTTTGAATGATGCAAGACTTTCTTTAACAAATCTAACACAAATATATTAATATCTTCCTTCGAAATCTGCTCATGCAATCACACATACTTTCCTTTAAAATAAATCTGATTCACACTTCATATTTAAGCCCTTTCTCTTCTTCTAGATCTTCTCTAACATATCTCACAATTTCATCACAAATTTGAATGTATACTTCTTTAAAAATTGCTCTTCGTATGCTTGGATTTGCTGGTGTAAATAACATAATTTTCACTCCACATCACACACGCTCTGAATCTGATTTCAATCACATTTATATACGCATATTCTGATCAAAGATTATGACTCTTTGTTTAAGCAATGTGTCCCTTCGAATAGCAATGTCCATCCAAAAAGATTGTGACTTCTTAGTTAATTAATCTATATTAGTTATTGTTTATATAAATACTAATTGCTGCCGTTATCTTTATGTCTTTCATTAGTATCGACTTCTTTAATGTTAATTCCTTGTTTTGAAGACCTTTGTTAATTATTTATTCTTGAACGATCGATTATGCCTTCAAATAGTAATGGTAATATAATCTTTGATGATGTTGAATTCTTCCAATAGAGAACGAATGACTTGTATGAAGCTCCATGCTAGATGTCACTAACAGGCAACTCTCAATTGGCATATAGACGTAAATTGTAATCCACAAGCTCTTTGGCTCCACGTCACCCAAACAGAAGTTATACTGCTATCAAGCCACGTCAAAATTCAAAGAATGATGTCGGTGCTACTCTTAGATAGAAGTCCCCATAGTAATCCACAAGGTGACGCTATGTTGTATGTCTCTGATGCATAATACAGGGTTGCCAGATAATGTTTATGCATTGAATCTTTGTTTGAATGTCTTTGATTGGAGTCTACCTCCACGTAGGTTAATGATTTATTCCACAATTTTGAATTTAGTGAGTATCAACTTTGACAAGGAGATTCAATGATTTCAATCAATATTTATGTCTTGGCTTCCTTGTTTATTCTGTTCATCACATACTTCCAGCATCGTTCCCATACATCGGGATTAACCTCTTAAATTAACGTGGACCAGAATTTACAAATAAATATTTAGATTGTGAATCATCCACGTAGGCTCCAATGATGTCGGCTTGGCTCATTTGTTTAATTTGATTGATGGAAAATTACTAAGAGTCTTCCAATATACTCCCTCTTGTATTCTCCGCGTGCTAATTATTCGCATCCCCCTAGACGAATTCAAGGTGGCGGCCATGTTGTATAATAAGAGCCTGATGATGAACACAATCGGTTCCTAGCATATATTCGAATGCTTTAATCTGAGAAAAATATGATATAGCAATTGTGGAGGGTCTTTAGGTTATCAAATTCCTTATCTGATGTGACTGACTTCAGAGCAGTGGCAATAGTATATAAGATGCTACGAGAGAGACAAATCAAATAGAAGTTGATGACCCTTCAATATGCTTGTTTCCCTATATAATCTTGAATGTTCCTTATCAGTATAGAGGAATAATCATCACATCGTTCTAAGCCATGATTGATACTGTTGTGAAAAATATTTGATTGACCAATATCTGATCATCCATTAGAATAATTAATTATTGATCAAATGCAATTGATCAATAATGAGCAAATCAAACTCTAAAGGATTGGGGACATTACATCTTCATTCCTCCACAAATGGATCTCTTTATTTGCTGGTGTATATAATAATCTATTATATTCTCTCAATTTGACATTACTGACAATTTCCAACAAAACTGTGCAAAAATAAATTGAAGTGCTAAAGAGCGTAGGCGTAGACATCGTGCTATTTCCCGTCAATTGGAAAGAAGTAAAACAGTGCATGATAATCCAACACATATGGAAACAACTCAAGAAGATGTCCAAACTTTACCAAAACAAGATATGGAACTAAAACAAGAGGTGAAACAAGAGAATTCAACTGCAATAATCATAAAACCTCCTATTGTGATAAATTTGGATGATGATGAGATTACTAAAATTGATGAAGTGCATAATGAGTAGAATTTGTTATTTTCCACTTCTATGAATTTAGATGAAGGCAATTGTGATGATCCTCTTAATGAGAGTGATCCACCACGTGTTGCACTTGGAGATGCTCCTAGTATGGCACTTATTGTAGTCCCTTTAGCTAGTTATCTGCCTTCCATTTATGACAAGGAAGATTGTGATGCAGACGACTTGCTTTAGGCAAGCTCACATGTGACATACGTTCCTTTTTATTTTGTTTCATATGTTATTTATGTTTGCTTGCATGTGATGTGATCTCTCATGTTGTGTTGCTTGGCATGTCTTTGTATTTGTGATTTTTCTTTGGATGACCCTTGTTGCTCCATCAGCACAAGGATACAAAGGAAATGAATTTGTCATGACATTCTTCTATTTGTATCTCAATTCTTCTATATATCATAAGCTTTATCTTTTCTTAGTCTTGTGTTTTCCTTTTGGGGACGATGCAAGGCATTGAGACATTTAGGTCTCTTCCATATTGACTCAAATGTTTTTGTTGTTTTCTCTCTCTCTCTGTCATTCCTCCTTTGTGTTTGTTATTCCACGAGTATCTAGGGAGTAATATTAGTTTTGAGCTCTCTTATATCACTATAAAAAAGGTGTATACTAACCCTAGATCTGTGGATCCCCTAGTGTACCTTTTTTATGGCATTATATTTTTGAGGAAACCCTTATCATGATGTAGTTTATTTGGAAATATATCATTGGCATAGGGCTTTCCAAATAAGCTCTTATGGTCATGTGTTGCATGACATTTATCATTTTTCTACTTTAAAGTAATTACTCGTAGCATGGTGTTTAGCAATTTCTTTAAAGTGGGGGCATATATTGGCATTATTTTTGCTTCACTTTGTTCACAAGGGTTGAACTTAGTGATGCATTAGCATTGACAAGTTTGGCATTATTTTTGGTTCACTTTGTTCACAAGGGCTGAACTTAGTGGTGCGTTGGCATTTGATGCATTTGACATTTTCTTAGCTTCACTTTGTTCATAGGGGTTGAACTTAGTGTGTAGTCTATCCCACATTATAGATAATCATGTACCTATAATAGCTAGTTGCGCTCAAGCTTTGGGGTATACTTAAATCCAAGGAGGAACTCAATTTTCCCTCCCTACAACCATAACCTCTATTCCCACATACACAAACCCAATTGTTGTCGTGCAACAATGCAACCAAGCAAGAACATGGCTCCAACCTTGGGTATTTCCATTGGGAATAATTATAGCTTTATGAACTCAAACATCATATCTTCAAACCCATCACCCCTCAAAAAAATTTAATATATAGCTCTCCACCTAACACATACACACTTCCACAATATTCATCTCATTCCCAAAACACAAAAAGAAATGTTTTTTTCATAAACCAACTCTTGCAAAATGTTACATCCCTTAAACAACAAAAATTAATTTATTGAACCAAACTCAAAACAGACAACCATCATAATATGTCAATAGAAACCCATTTTCATTGGATATATTGAAAGCACAAATGTCATAAAACATAGAGATACCCCACTTTGAGAAATACAATGGTAAAGGATATCCTAGTGCAACCATATATCAACATGTGTATAGCCTTATGTAGTGACTTCATTTTTGAAGACAAGGTCTTGGCTAATATTTTTCCTTGATCATTGAAGTACATGGACTTGGAGTGGTTTTTTCATTATCGAATAACTTAATTCACTCATTTACTGAGCTTGTTGATGTTTTCCTCAACCATTTCCAAGTGAAAATTGGTCCCAAGATCAACATAATTGATTTAATATGATACAAACAAAGACAAAGTGAAAGATTTATAGATTTAATTAGTTGCTATCAGTTGGTATTATCACAAGTTAATCTCAGTCTTCTTGATGTAGAAATCCAAAGGATATTCATTGAAAAATTACAATAAGGAATTAAGAGAAAAAGTTATATTACAAAAATTTCCTTCTTTCATAAGTTTATGCACGGTGCTTCGTGATTACCAAAAATTGATTAATAAGTATTAGGCATCTTCATCTAAACATACTGAGAAGTGTAAGCCTGTACATCAAATCAATTATCAACAATTTAAGAAACTAAACAAGAACTTTTTGAAGATAAATCCATCCCAAACAAACCATGTTGAGCCTCAATTTTCTATCATAAGTTCTACCGCATACCAATTTCAACATAAGGATAGACAATTTACACCATTACCTAATTCCCTCCATTCAATCATGTTGCAACTTCTAAATAAGAACCTAATTCATTTGTACCTCAAGTCAAACCTATAGACACAACCAAACCCTTACCTCCAAATTACAACCCAAATGCCTTTTGCCAATATCACCAACAAAGTAGATATGACACCAAATGATGCATGTGTCTTAAACATCAAGTTTAGGACCTCATTGATTCTAATCATATCTAGTTGGAAGGTGTTAATGATAGAGGTAATACTTGTCAATTGTTCCACCCAATCAAAATTTGCAAATCTTTACCAATCCTATACCTAATCATTCCACCAACTTTGTGAAAGCTAGTGAAGTCAAGAATGATGTGATGAATGTTGATAAGATTAAGGACGATAATAATGATGATGAGAGTGATAATGAGGATGACCTACATGACATGGTCACTCTTATAGACGTTCAACCTCACAAGGGCCAAACCACTTTTTCCTAACATTGCTTGAACACACATATTGATGTTGCTTTATATAGTTGAAAAAATAAATTATAAGCCCACAACTAGGATACTTATTGATCTCGTGTGTAGAGAATGTGATTGTCGAGGAATTATTATTTTTGAATGAACTTTACCAAGATTCTTATGAATAATAGAAAGCATGGATTAAAACACATAATGGTTTTACTTGCCCTACGATAGGTGAAAATCACTCTTCCATTAAAAGTTAAACCAAAAAAAGTAGATGTGTCATTCTCCATCATCCCGATGTTGGACCAATTCCATTTGAACCTAGGTTATCCATGGATACGCTCAATGAATTTCATCCTATTGGTTTTTCACAAGTGCATAAAGTTTCCCTTTGAAAATGATATATTTACAGTGCACCATAGTGGATTCAATCCTTTGTCTTCTCGAGGAAATTTTTCATTGGATTTCTTTTGACTTGGACCTATGGAACCTATAAATCCTTGTGAAGATTTCTTTTTCAAGTCATATCAAAATTTCAAAGAAAATCACATAGCAAAGTTATCTATTAGCAATATTCCTGAGTCTAATAAGTCTATGGTTATTTCTTCTCCCCAAACTACCATTGATGAACCTATGATTGAGCCAAAAGCCCTTCCAAATAACCAAGATAAATTCACCATAGTTCCTCCACCACTTTCTTACAAAAGAGAAAGAAACTATAAGATGATCCCCTTTGTTGCCTCCAAAGATAAAACAAGTGTATAAACCTAAAGATACTATGGTTTCCCAACCCTTGAAGTTTCCTTCAGTTCCTCCTTTAAGGGAAGAAAAGAAACCAATGGTTAATAAACCCACTCCTACACCTTCACAACTTGAAAACTTGAAGAGCACAAAAATATATTGAGAGTGGGGGGGTGAATCAGTATATTAACAAATTTTTACCCTCTCAACTTTTATCAACTTTAAACTCCAACACAAAATCAACTATGCAAGAATATAACAATATGAATAAGTTGACACCAAGATTTTATGTGGAAACCCTTAATGGAGAAAACCACGGTACAAATAATGTACTTTATGAATTATATAAGCTTTACAATGAATGTAGGCACCAACCTACTTGAATCACCAACTCTCTCAATTTAGTAGGCACCAACCCACAAGGAGCACCAACACTTATCTTTGATTTAGTAGGCACCAACTCCTAAAGTTCGTAGGCACCAACCTACTGGAGGCACCAACCCCCACTTGCCAAGCTGGACTTAGCAAAAGATAATAATTTTAAAAATAGTGTTCCACATTCAATGTTTCTTCTTCAACGAATGATGGACAATCCTACTCAAATATGTCTCTTAAACTTGCACCAAGTCTACTACAAAGATTTGTCTTCTATATATTCATTAGATACATAACTTCTCTTAAAATTCTAGTATAGGGCTTGCTCATAAATTTGTTGTAATGTTACATAAACCTTCTATAACATTTGTAAATGTATTTCTTTAAAAATTCTGCTATAACTCCCTTCCTTCTTTGCAACAATTCTCTTCTTGCATATGTTGTAAGTTGATCATAAACTTGCCATGCAAATTTGATCACAAATCTAACTTTGAATGATGCAAGACTTTCTTTAACAAATCTCAACACAAATATCTTAATATCTTCCTTCAAAATCTACTCATATCATCTTCTTGCAATCACACATACTTTCCCTTTTAAAATAAAATTGATTCACACTTCATATTTAAGCCCTTTCTTCTTCTAGATCTTCTCTAACATATCTCACAATTTCATCACAAATTTGGATGGACATTGTTCTTCGTATGCTTGGATTTGCTGGTGTAAATAACATAATTTTCACTCCACACCACGCACGCTCTGAATCTGATTTCAATCACATTTATATATGCATATTCTGATCAAAGATTATGACTCTTTGTTTAAGCAATGTGTCCCTTCGAATAGCAATGTCCATCCAAAAATATTGTGACTTCTTAGTTAATTAATCTATATTAGTTATTGTTTATATAAATACTAATTGCTGCCGTTATCTTTATGTCTTTCATTAGTATCGACTTCTTTAATGTTAATTCCTTGTTTTGAAGACCTTTGTTAATTATTTATTCTTGATCGATCGATTATGCCTTCAAATAGTAATGGTAATATAATCTTTGATGATGTTGAATTCTTCCAATAGAGAACGAATGACTTGTATGAAGCTCCATGCTAGATGTCACTAACAGGCAACTCTCAATTGGCATATAGACGTAAATTGTAATCCACAAGCTCTTTGGCTCCACGTCACCCAAACAGAAGTTATACTGCTATCAAGCCACGTCAAAATTCAAAGAATGATGTCGGTGCTACTCTTAGATAGAAGTCCCCATAGTAATCCACAAGGTGACGCTATGTTGTATATCTCTGATGCATAATACAGGGTTGCCAGATAATGTTTATGCATTGAATCTTTGTTTGAATTTCTTTGACTGAAGTCTACCTCCACGTCAGTCAATGATTTATTCCACAATTCCGAATTTAGTGAGTATCGACTTTGACAAGGAGATTCAATGATTTCAATCAATATTTATGTCTTGGCTTCCTTGTTTATTCTGTTCATCATATACTTCCAGCATCGTTCCCATACATCGGGATTAACCTCTTAAATTAATGTGGACCAGAATTTACAAATAAATATTTAGATTGTGAATCATCCACGTAGGCTCCAATGATGTCGGCTTGGCTTATTTGTTTAATTTGATCGATGGAAATTTACTAAGAGTCTTCCAATATAGTCTCTCTTGTATTCTCCGCGTGCTAATTATTCGCATCCCCCTAGACGAATTCAAGGTGGCGGCCATGTTGTATAATAAGACCTGATGATGAACACAATCGGTTCCTAGCATATATTCGAATGCTTTAATCTGAGAAAAATATGATATAGCAATTGTGGAGGGTCTTTAGGTTATCAAATTCCTTATCTGATGTGACTGACTTCAGAGCAGTGGCAATAGTATATAAGATGCTACGAGAGAGACAAATCAAATAGCAGTTGATGACCCTTTAATATGCTTGTTTCCCTATATAATCTTGAATGTTCCTTATCAGTATAGAGGAATAATCATCACATCGTTCTAAGCCATGATTGATACTGTTGTGAAAAATATTTGATTGACCAATATCTGATCATCCATTAGAATAATTAATTATTGATCAAATGCAATTGATCATAAATCAAACTCTAAAGGATTGGGGACATTACATCTTCATTCCTCCACAAATGGATCTCTTTATTTGCTGGTGTATATAATAATCTATTACATTCTCTCAATTTGACATTAATGACAATTTCCAACAAAACTGTGAAAAAATAAATTGAAGTGCTAAAGAGCGTAGGTGTAGACATCGTGCTATTTCCCGTCAATTGGAAAGAAGTAAAACAGTGCATGATAATCCAACACATATGGAAACAACTCAAGAAGAAGTCCAAATTTTACCAAAACAAGATATGGAACTAAAACAAGAGGTGAAACAAGAGAATTCAAATGCAATAATCATAAAACCTCCTATTGTGATAAATTTGGATGATGATGAGATTACTAAAATTGATGAAGAAGTGCATAATGAGTAGAATTTGTTATTTTCCACTTCTATGAATTTAGATGAAGGCAATTGTGATGATCCTCTTAATGAGAGTGATCCACCACGCGTTGCACTTGGAGATGCTCCTAGTATGGCACTTATTGTAGTCCCTTTAGCTAGTTATCCGCCTTCCATTTATGATGAAGAAGATTGGGATGCAGATGACTTGCTTTAGGCAGGCTCACATGTGACATACATTCCTTTGTATTTTGTTTCATATGTTATTTATGTTTTCCTGCATGTGATGTGATCTCTCATGTTGTGTTGCTTGGCATGTCTTTGTATTTGTGATTTTTCTTTGGATGACCCTTGTTGCTCCATCAGCACAAGGATACAAAGGAAATGAATTTTTCATGACATTCTTCTATTTGTATCTCAATTCTTCTATATATCATAAGCTTTATCTTTTCTTAGTCTTGTGTTTTCCTTTTGGGGACGGTGCAAGGCATTGAGACATTTAGGTCTCTTCCATATTGACTCAAATGTTTGTTTGTTTTCTCTCTCTCTGTGTCATTCCTCCTTTGTGTTTGTTGTTCCATGAGTATCTAGGGAATAATATTAGTTTTGAGCTCTCTTATATCACTATAAAAAAGGTGTATACTAACCCTAGATCTGTGGATCCTCTAGTGTACCTTTTTTATGGCATTATATTTTGGGGAAACCCTTATCATGATGTAGTTTATTTGGAAATATATCATTGGCACAGGGCTTTCCAAATAAGCTCTTATGGTCGTGTATTGCATGACATTTATCATTTTTCTACTTTAAAGTAATTACTCGTAGCATGGTGTTTAGCAATTTCTTTAAAGTGGGGGCATATATTGGCATTATTTTTGCTTCACTTTGTTCACAAGGGTTGAACTTAGTGATGCATTAGCATTGACAAGTTTGGCATTATTTTTTATTCACTTTGTTCACAAGGGCTAAACTTAGTGGTGCGTTGGCATTTGACATTTGACATTTTCTTAGCTTCACTTTGTTCATAGGGGTTGTACTTAGTGTAGCATTGGCATAGAATTTTGATCATTTTGTAGAACTTTATCAAGGTTATTAGGGAGTATAACTCTTGACATGGTTATGGGCGTACCTTGTAGACCTAGTGTGTGTTTCTCATTTTGATGCCTATTTTGGAAGCTCACCTAGTGAAAAATAATCCTCACTAGTTTGTGTGTCTTCCTCCTATTTGTACAATTGCTAGCATAATACAGCTTGTTAGCCCATACCCCTTTTTCATTTTCCTTTCATTCACTTTGACATTGTATGCTTGTGTATCTCTTCTTGTTGCATATCAAATATGTGTGTTCCTTTGTGCTTGTGTTGGTTTTCCATGGGATCTTGGATCCTAGGGGCTTGATCACCTCCCTTGATCCCTAGCCATCCTATCTCTCTAACATTTGTGCAATCAAACCCCTCTTGACATATATCTCTCTACTTTAGTGTGAGTCTATGTGTAAGTTCATAATCTCACTAAAGTTGGGGCTAAATGTAGTGTAAAAAATTGTATATGCTTACAATTTCACATTAATTTTTGGCCCCTTAATTTATTGTACTTAATTAAGCTCCTAATTTTCCAAATTATTCATTCCAAAGCCTAAATTTTACCATTTTTCAAGGGAGGACAAGCATTGAACAAATGCATCCAATCATTAAATTGTCCCCAACTTTGAGTGTTTTGAAAATTTGGGCTAGGACCCATTCGCCCATGGGCGACTAGGTCCCCCTTCTTAGCTAAGACCCAAATTCAAATATGTTGTTGGCAATATTTTAACATCCAAAATTCAAATATGAAGTGTCAGCTTTTGGAAAATTGGATAAACACCTATAAATACCTAGCTATTTTATCATTTGAAATCTAACAATGAGCAAGACACAAAATTGATCAAATACTATTGTCAAAAGCAATTCAAGAGAAACATATTTTAGAGAATTATTACAGCAATTCAAGATCCAACATCATGTCAAATTTTATGTGTGTTCATGTTATTATCTTGTGAAGGCTAACATTGTTGTAGGTCTCCAAGTATTCAAGCATTTAAGCAAGTCTATCACGTAAGATCCAAATCCTTGAAGAGATACATGTATGACTTTAGTCCTTCAAGGAAGCCATTGAAGGGTGGTGAGTTGCAGTATTTTGTTCATTCATCATTTTCTTCCTTTCCATTAAGGTTTCATCATTGGAATTTCCATTGTGGAAGTAGGAACACTTACACATGGTTTGACTGAAGAAAGCCCCTATATGGCACAATATCTTCTCTCTTTGTGAATGTCCAGGTTGCAGGTTTGGAAAGGATTGAAAAGATCTTGATGCCAAATTCTCCTTTGTTCTATTTATTGTCATCAACCTTGTCAAGACACAAAAACTCACCTACATAATTTATTTACGATACTAGATGATAGTGGGACAAGTGGAATACAAAAGCTCAGATCCAACACTAGAGGACCCCACAAGTTAGAGGACCCCACAAGTTGAGCAAAACCCCCTTACAAAGACCCAGTTTCCATTGGGTGACCCAATCTTTGTAGGCACAACAAAACCATTTCTTTTTAGGAAGGTACACAATCATGTCTACACCTTCCAAATCTATCAGAACTTGATTGCTTCAATTTATCAGTTATCAGAAAATTACATCTATCATATTAGGTCATTTAGTCTAATTAGGTTAATCATATAAAATCATTCCCAATTCATTCCTAAGACTCAAATGGATTAGATCTAGGTATTATTGACTCACATTGAGGGTTGAAAGTCAATCTATACACCTTGTTGATTTGCATCCTAATGAAATCCTAAAAATGATGGAACCATACACCCTAGGTCTTGGATATTGAACATGGGGTGTACACCACATTTTTATGTTTCAATTTCAATTTAAAACTTGGGCTTTTTACATAAAATTCCAGGTGATGTTCTCAATATTAAACTTGATCCATTAGATTAATGTTGTTTATTATACAATTTTTGTTCATATGTATCATTTGATGAATTTTGTGTTCTCAATAATGATTAAATGGTGTAAATCTAAATTTTAATTTGAAATTTTTATTTTCATTAAATATTGATTCAATCGGTGTTTAAGGATTTATTACATATCAAATTGAGATGGAAAACATGATGTACCTACAATTTTGAGGTTCAATTTCTTAATTACACATTTTTTTTGTATGTGTTGCCTATGTTTATTCAAATTCCTCTCTTTCATGGCTATAAAGAATACTTTTGGCTCTAATTGAATTGATAAAGATGGTATATCTTTAATTTTAGAATTTAATTTCTTATTTTTTTGAAGTGGTCTCATATGTTCTCTCTTCTTTGCATTCACAACTTCATGTTCTTCAAATATATATTTTCTCATTTCCTTGGAATAATGTGGGATTACATATCAATCTATTATAATGTATCAAAATAATGAAAACAATGATTGGTAATTTATCAAATTCAAATAAAATCGTTCAATTAAATTCTTGTCTCAATGCAAGGTAAAAAAATTGGTTAGTTTTGTCAAAATTTAATTTAAATTTTTCAAAATATAAAGATAATGATTGATAATATCAAATTTGAATTCAAAAAATGCAATTAGAATCTTCCTCATCAATATAAGACAAAAAAAAGCTAGTTTAAATAATGTGTTTAATTCCTCAAAATAATGAAAAGTGAAATTATGTCACAAAATATACAAAGAACGTGGAAAAACATAATATGTGGGGAAAAAGGGGGACAATTCTTTGTGTAGTGGGTTGTTGTAAAATAGGAAGAAATAAAGAGAAAAGGTTTTGAGGTATCTCACATGGTAAAAGAGCATACCATAACCTACTCAACAAGACAAAACAATGGTTCTACCACCCAACTCATATTTATGAATATTATGGACAGAAGCTCTTACTTGGGGTGTATAATGTAGGAGTGTCTTGAGGATGGTGTAATCTTGTATCAATCAAGAAAAATAAGGTGTTTTGAAAACACATTTAAATGAGTAAAGTGATTCGTATTTGGTCAAAGGTTGCATTGATCATGAATATAGGTGAAGATTCATTATATGAAAATAGAATATTCACCTAAATGCATAAAGACAAGAATGCAAACAGTGAGCCCAAATGTGAACAAATAAGAATGTGAAGAGTTAAACCTAAATATGAATATACAATAATGTGAATGGCCAAACCAAATGTGAAGAGCAAATGGTGTGGAAAACCAATCTTTAAATTGATTTTTCAATTTTGAAGAAGGCTCTTGAAAAAGAAAATGGAGTTTCCCTTTAGATAGAGCAAGTCTCTTAGATAAAGAGGGAAAAATCATATTGGATTTTATTAAAAAAGATCATATGAATCAATACAACTTTTCAAAGCAAGCCATAAACTTTTTAGTGTGCATGGTTGTTACTCTTGGTCCTTTGCATTTTAAATATGAATTAAGACCATAGAATTCATAGTACATTACATATATGTGTATTAATTATTGATGTTGGCTACAAGGACAAAGACACCTTAAACTTGGTGCCTTATCCTTGCTGCATCATTATTGCGAATATTTTCACTCAAAATTGCTAAGCTTCATGTCAAAACATAAGAAAGTAAAAAGTAAAAAATAATCAGTCACTTGGTGCTATAATTTTTTATGTTTTAATTAGAAAAATAAAACTACATCAGGGCAAACATGTTTGAATCATGTTCTTAATTTGCTTAGAAGACTTTACCCTCCAAAAATTTGCTTCCATTTTTAGTTGGAAAAAGCAGAAAAGAGTCCTCATCGGTCAACATTTTCCTTTTATTCAACAAAGAGGCCTTACATATATGACATGAAAATCAGATATAGAATTAACACTGTAAAGATTCTTCTATCATCAATAAGTTCAGATGATTACAGACATTTGACTTTGAAACCTTTCATTACACACAAGGATAACAAAAATATAGCTGCTTTTACTTTCCAAATGTCACCTTATAGTTACTAAAACCCTGTGCATGGCCATGGATTAGGTCTCCTCTTATGTATTATAGAGGTAAATTCAAAATTCTAGTTGACAAATTATGGTGGAGATTCTATACCTTGGAAAATCATGATGGCGCCCAACTAGTAATAGCCAAAGAAAAGCAAAAATAGTAGTCCACGTGACTGTCACATGCCTAGTTTGTTAATTAGTTTTATACTTCTCGTGCCCTCTTGACATTCTCCTCCTAACCAATTTCAGAACTTCATCTATCAATATCACTGGAAATGAAACTACTATAACTAAACACCACTCACTAAAGCTCAAGGGTACAACGCCAAAAATGTTGGCAAGGAAAGGAACATAAAGGATCAAAGCGTGGAGTCCAAAAGAAACAGGCATTGCCAACATCAGCCAAGGATTTATCCATGGTGGCATGGTGAGCAGACTATTATCCTCAGACAGAGCATTAAGTGAGTTGAACAACTCAATGGCCACTAATACAGAGAGAGAAAGAGTTGTTGCTTTTGCTTTTCCATTTGAAAAATAGTCACAAGGATTGGAATCAAATGAAAATATTCTCCCACCAGCTAGAAACGGTGAAACTCTAAAGCCTTCCCAAGATGGGCATTCACCCCATGAGGTGAGCTGCGAAAATGCTACCAATGTGTGGCCATCTGCAGAGAAGTCTATCCCTAAAAATGAATCATGTGTGAACCACAAAGCAAATATACCAACTGTTGCAAGCCCCGCATATGTACCAATGACCTGCATTCGGTGGAGAATTGGAAGAGATTAAAAATTGTTTTACAGCTGAAGTTCGAATCCAAAGTCAACCAAAAGATAACTACAAATCAGTTGTGTAGAAATAGAAAACTGAATACCATGTAGCGGAAAAATGCCCAAGCATTAAATAGGGCATCATTACTTTTTCGGGGTGGTTTTCGCATAATATCTATGTCAGAATGATTAAAACATAGAGCCATTGTAGG